>VDFB02061286.1:89711-194539 GCA_007258455.2 Sequoia sempervirens | reverse complement strand
ATAAGACTATGAACAAGCTACCCTACAACATCTATAATATCTATTCATTTTTGTTTGAACCATAATTTAACTATGTTATTTTTTAGCAAATATATTAGCAAAGTCGACGAATGATATCTTATCAATTTTAGAACTAACTTTAAACATTGTTGTTTGTATTGTAGAACTATTTTTTATGTAGCTAAAAAATTTGATCTCTTATTCTAGCATTCACATAAATCTATTAACATTCTAGCATATTAATAATTATATTTTTTTCAAAATTTATATCTCAATGTAACAACTAATAACAATTTATTGTGTGGTGATCTTCACTAGTGACTACACACTAATTTTAAGATTTTGATTCCACTCATTTTACTACATACATATTGAGATGTAGGATTGATTGTGTTTCATAGCACCTTTACTTCACTTACCATAGTCCTTGTAATTTTTCATAACCTAATTAATATATGAGAGTAACTAATTTATGTCATGCATATAATGTAAGATGCTACTAAGCTAGGGCCTAAATTTCATAGTCAACCTTGCTTGCTAAGCAATTTTTTTGTTACACACACACATTATATATTTGAATGCTCAATTTGCACTTGGTCAAACATAGACAAATATGAGCATTTAGTCAATTTAAAAAAAAAGAAATAAAAGCATTCCTTATGAAATAGTTGAGCATGCAAACAAAATGGAAACATTTGTCAAACTAACATGAAACCTCAAGAAAATGAACAATGAAATCCTATTCTATGCTACTCAAACCATCATCCCATAGGGGGATTGGTGCTACTTTGATGTGGAAAGTAGCCCTTTCCCAACCCCTCAGAAAATATTCCAAGATGTAGATGATTCCAAGTATGAGATTGATGTAAAGTGATAATGGAAACAAGCTAAAATTGGATGAACATTAGTGATCAATGTGCCCATAGTAAGATTGCATAAAGTTGTGGATCCATTTCAAGTAGAAGAGGCCTCTAATTATAGGAGTGAAGGATTGAAGAATGGATAAAATTGGTAGATGTGGGACTAAAATGAGATTCAATAGTATTGTGACACTTGTCACAAGGCTAATGAAAGCCATAGAGATATGTGCTCACACATGTGTGAGCACATCTTTGCAGAAGGGATGTGTAAGAGGAGTAAATGCTTAGGTTGCTTGTGTAAGAGGAGTGTAAGAGGCTATTTAAGGAATGTGGTTGAGATGTAAGAGGGACAAGATGGCATGTAAGAGGCCATTTAAGGCCTTGTGTAAGAGAAAGGTGGCTATTAAAGACCTTGTAAGAAGCATTAATATTTGCTCAAGAAAGTCAAATAACTAGAGTTATTGAAGGAATATTCCCAAAGAATATGCCTTTATGAGGGAAATAGGCTATTTAGTTAATTAGGAGAAATTATTTTCTTGTGCAACTTGGTTAGTTGACCATGGGTTTCATTTGACCAAGGTTGAGTCAAAATCTAGAGCATGGGTAATAAGGATTAGGAGGAGATTAGAGTTAATTAATTTAGAATTTAATCAAATCAAGTGGGTTAAGGGATTATGACATTTGATTTAACAAATTTGATTTATCTAATCAAATGAGATGACTTTAGAAATTTAATTAAATAATTTGATTTATTTAATTAAATGTGGTGAACATTAGTGAGGAGGAAGTAAATTAATCTAATAAACTTAAATAATTGATTAATAGTAGAAATGATGATTTGAATGTCTACATTTTTCCACTCTTTGAAGCAATGTACTAGTTGTGTTGGTTCAAAGACTGATGCTTCCAAGATTGGAATTCAATTTTTTTTTTTTTTTTTTGAATGCCCCACTATTGCCTCAATGGAAAGAATTGTGCTCGTACACTGCCCCCTCGAGAGATTGGGAAAAAAATTAACTTTTAGGTCGAGCTCGCAAAAAGAGGTTCAAAATAGTGAAATGAGAAGGTTAGAATAACATATCTATATTATGATGATGATGCAAATGAGATGGTTTTTAAGATGCGTAGAATAACAAATCTATATTATGATAAACACTTAAATGATGATGTAGTGTATGGATGATGTTTCCTATTATGATGAGATGTCATGATTATGCAAGATGTTGGTAGTTTGTGGATGTAGGATGGATGTATTGCTATTTTGGTGAATTTCATGATATCATGTTAGCATGAAAGAGGATAGTAGAATGAGAGGAATCAACCCTTGATTCTAAGAAGATGCAGAAGTCCAACAAGTCCATGAGTCATTGAGACTTTATTAGATATAATGATGAGTGATGATGATTTTCTTATCGAGGGATTGTGACACAAATGGCACATCTTTACTTATTTTTGATAACATGTAGATACAATGCATCAAGGTATAGACAACTAGGATGGCATCATATCTAGTGTGATGGACTTTGACTTAGCAAATAGATATGAGTACCCTTGTTCACACCCGACATACAGAAACCTTACTAGGATGTACTTTTGACATGTCAAAAATATTAGACTAAAACATAGAACGAAAAAACCTTCACATTTAATAGTCAACGAGCTATTCAAAATATCCTCCATACATACCTAACAAAGCAAGTATTCACCAAGGTTATATTACAAGAACATCCAACAAACACAACAAACAAAAAATAATGATCAATGCCCCATTCCTTTCTCTCTAAACTTTTTTGATAGAAATCATTGAGAGGTCATTGGAATTTCAATAATAAGATAAATCATAAGAAAAGATCAAACAACTCAACAAGCTAATGTTCTTCATACCTCTAGCCAGAATGTGAATGCCTAAATCTGCACTTGGTCAAACATAGACAAATATGAGCATATTAGTCAATTTAAACAAATGAAATAAAAGAATTCCCTGTGAAATAGTTGAGCATGCAAACAAAATGGAAACATTTGGGTATGCGCAGGATCATCATGGAAAAAAATAGGCCCTTAAGTGGTGAAAATTTCAGAAAAACTAGAGTTAGGCAACTTGATGTAAAAATTTGAATAAGTTATCTATATTATTTCAAAAATATATAAGAATAGGATTTGTAGCAAATTGAATTTAGTTTCTAAACTACTAGGTTTATTTTTTTTAAATACTATTTGGTGAAAATTTGAAATTTCATTGTAGTAGTACCTAAATTTCAGGGAAAAAATAAGAAGTAGGTGTTTGTTTGACCACCCTAACCACAATAAAATGATAATATTTTCTTATAATACTTTAGATATAAGTAGAGGACTCATGTCCCGATGTGATGCATATTTTTTTGTATTCTTTTCTCAAATAAATAATAAAAAATATAAAAAATTGTATGTCTGACCACCATAGCTTGGTCAAAACTTCATGAAATTCATTTTTTTTAATCCTATAGTATGTGAACCATAGAATGTGACTCATGTTTTAGATTCAAAAAATGTGATACCATTTGAAAGCTATAGATGTTTTACAATCAACCTATCAATTAGGACTTTATTCATAATTCAAATAGAAAATGAATAATAATTATTTATTAAATTCAAAGTAAAGCGTAATTTATATTGGTGGAAAGATGAGAATCTCCTTTAAAAACATTTTTCATTTCATCAATTTTGGGTAAAAAAAAGTCGTCAGCCACATACCCATCATATCGCCACTTTTTGGCCTATCATGATTCTACACATACCCATTTATCAAACTAACATGAAACCACAAGAAAATGAACAATGAAATCCTATTCTATGCTACTCAAACCATCATCCCATAGGGGGATTGGTGCTACTTTGATGAGGAAAGTAGCCCTTTCCCAAACCCTTTGATAAGCTTCCAAGATGTGATGAAAATGAGTGATGAATGTGGCTATAGTAAAATTTCATATGATTGTGGATCCATTTCAAGTAGAAGAGGTGTCTACTTATAGGAGTGAAGGGTTGAAGAATGAAGAGAAAGGATGAATGTGGGATTAAACATATGACCAATAGCATTGTGACACTTGTCACAAGGCTAATAAAAGCCTAAGGAGATATTATTGGAGAACATTTTGAAAAATATGAAGAGTTAGTGCCTATAGGTGAAGGGGTGAGGGAGATGTAAGAGAATTCAAAGCATGTGAATAAGAATGTAAGAGAATTTAATGCCTTTTTAAGGGGAATTAAGGGCTTTGTGAGAAGCATTTAAAACCTTGTAAGAAGTTTAAATGCTTTTGGGATAGAAAGTCAACAAAAGGGGCTTTAATGGAATATTCCCTAGAATATGCCTTTGTGAGGATAAATAAGGTAATTACTTATTTAAAAGAATTGATTTTCTTGTGCAATTTGGTTAGTTGAACAAGGGTTGACTTAACCAATGGTGGGGTTTAGTTGACCAAGGTTGAGTCAAAATCTAAAGAAATGGTTAATGAGGATTAGGAAAAGATTAGAGTTAATTAATTTATAATTTAATCAACTCAAGTGGGTTAGGGGATTTATGAAATTTGATTTATTTAATCAACCTAACCCTCTTGAGTTGATTAAATTTTGAATTAATTAACTCTAATATCCTCTTAATCCTTATTACCCGTTCTCTATCTTTTGACTCAACCTTGGTCAAACTAAATCCATTGTCAACTAACCAAGTTGCACATGAAAATAATTTCTTCTAATTAATTAAATATCCTATTTCCCTCACAAATTCATATTCTTTAGGAATATTCCTTCAATAACTCCACTTATTTGACTTTCTTGAAAAAATATTAATGCATCTTACAAGGTCTTTAATAGCCACCTTTCTCTTACAAAAGGCCTCAATGGCCTCTTACATGTCATATTATCCCTCTTACATCTCAACCACATTCCTTAAATAGCCTCTTGCACCCTCTTACACATCCCTTCACCCAAGATGTGCTCACACATGTGTGAACACATATCTCCATGGTTTTCATTAGCCTTGTGACAAATGTCACAATGCTATTGAATCTCATTTTAGTCTCACATATACCAATTTCATCCATTCTTCAACCCTTCACTCCTATAAGTAGAGGCCTCTTCTACTTGAAATGGATCCACAACTTTATGCAATCTTACTATAGGCACATTCATCACTCATGTTCATCAAATCTTAGCTTGTTTCTATTATCACTTTACATCAATCTCATACTTGGAATCATCTAGATCTTGGAAGCTTGTCTAAGGGGTTGGGAAAGGAATACTTTCCACATCAAAGTAGCACCAATCACCCTATGGGATGCTGGTTTGAGTAGCATAGAATATAATTTCATTTTTCATTTTCTTGAGGTTTCATGTTAGTTTGATAAATGTTTCCATTTTGTTTGCTTGCTCAACTATTCCATAGGGAATGCTTTTATTTTGTTTGTTGAAATTGACTAATATGCTCATATTTGTCTATGTTTGACCAAGTGCAAATTGAGTATTCACATTCTGGTGCCCACCATCTAGAGGTTATACCTTGAGCCTCAAGGAAAGTTCTAGAGGTTATACAAAGCCTCAACTAGCTATATAACTAAAAGAGAATATCGCATTAGATTGCAGTCTAGAGGTTATACCTTGAGTCTCAAGGAAAGTTTGTTAGTCTATAGAATATTTTCCATCTTAGATTTAGCATATACTCGCAAGTTGCAATCGAATCAGTGTTAGATGTTTGGCATAAATTCAATTTTATTTTCTTAATCTATTCCAAATGCTATCAGATCTTTTATTGACTATGATATTTTATTGACTGGCTGTATAATTTTTCTTTAATAATTTTTTTTCCTAAATACATCTATATTTATGTTTGTTATCCATTGTCTTTGTTATTGAACATCTACATCAGTTGATGAGATTGAATCCCTTAATGATTATAATAATTAAAAATGATCAATGAAGGTGCAAAGTAACTATAGAAAAGGTAGGGTATTATTTGTTTTAAATAAATCAATTTATGTTCACAGTGATTTAAATTCCTTATAAATGTGGGTTTGAAAGTGCTTGTGCTCTTCTTGATCATTTGAGAAGCCTTTGAAAATATTTTAATACATGGCTAATGCATAAACCATTTATTGTTATTTATAATACATTTACATTTTAGGGGAAAACATAAATGATACATCCATCAAATGTTTGGTAAATATTATTGCTCACAGGAAAAGTTGGCATAGCAAATTTTGGAGTTTAGTGGTGAACTTCTAAGGGGATGTTTTGTTTGAGTATTAAAATCTATTTTTGAGTGCAAAATACCCAAATTGAATTTTTTGTGCATTGGTTTATTAGTGGGTGTTATACCCAAATAAAATTTGTTGTGAATTTATTTCTTGAATATAATGGTGTAGCAAGACGAAGAAGTCCAAAAAAAAAAAAACAAGCAAATTTGAGTTGGAGAACTGGACATTGGAATTGAAAAAGAATTTTTAAATGCTCATTGTAATAATCTAGGGTATCCATTGCTACTTTCATTTTCTGTTTTAGACCAACTAGCTTTATATTGGGTTTAAAATTAATCATTGATTTTATATTTTCAAGTTTGTTAAAATTAAACTTAGAAATTTACTAGACATTACTATGTGGGATAAATTGAACAAGGAAAATTCACACCTAGTTTGGTGCTTAAAATGAATTCACCATTGCTTTGAAGGTTAAAACAAACAAGTGCTTGAAGTGAGTGATCTTGTTTTTGATGCGCTTTGAGTATGTATCCTCTCCCCTTGTGCTTTGTGTAATATTGGGTGAAGAGAAACACTCAAAGTGTTATTTTCTTGATTTTGTACATTTAAGGTGTGTATCCTCTTCCCTCATGCCTTTTAGCAATCTTGGGTGATGAAAAAACATCTTGATTCTTTTTTCACATTTGTTTTCATGTCAAAGTGTTACCTTTAGATGGGCCTTCCTCCCAACTTGAGAGAGGGAATGACCCAAAGCGATGCTTTCATATTCAGTCTACTATATAAATGAAATGTTGGTGATTAAAGTCATCAACCAGCTAGTGTTGTCATATCATACTGACAGGTGCCACCCATAGTATCCATTTGATATGTTAAAATGTCTTTTTAGTAAGGGAGTGGGAGACTTCTTAATTGAGCTAATCTTTCCACATGTATGGCACCAGTGTTTTATCCTAAATATCCAAAATAAGAACCAAATTTTTGTAGTGGCCAAAAAAATTTATGCTTTCTAGTGTAGGAATAGTCATTTTGAAGCCACCCCATGTTCCACTATTCATTGTAGAAACAAAAAATCCTTTATATCTTCGAATCTTTTCGGTTTGATATTTGGTGTGCTTGAGAAGTGTGTGTTGTATAAGGGGGAACCAGTGCCACCAAATCTCTAGCTATTCACTTTTTCTTAGTGTTTCGAGCAATCTGAGTGGGGACTAAGCAAGTAGTATCTCTTTAGCCTAGGGTTGTGCATTTTTCAAGTGAGTTGAACACATTGCTTGATTCCAAAGCACTAAAACAAACATTTAAAAATAATAAAAATGTCAAACCCTTTGAAAAGAGTGAATACCTTTGAAGATTCCAGTTATTACTACTTTTCCCTAAGGATTTCATCCTTAGAGGCTTCTAAATACTTGGGCTCATATCTCAATTTGCTCTCTTCAAATTAAACTTAGGGAAATTATGGGCTTAGCTCTTTGATTTTCACATAATGGATCTTGTCAAATGAAAAGGAGCTTAGACATAGAAACTTAGTTTGAAATTTAAGCAAGACAAGTTGATGTGGTAAAAAAAATCCATTAATCAAGATAAAATCACAACTGAACCCCACATATGTGTTTGTCTTCATGATTTCTTGTAAGGTCAAAATTCCAAAACAAAGATCCACATTCTGTCACTTAAAACTTAGGTGTCATAGTCAAAATTCCATCAAGAAACATCTTGGTAATGAATTTTTATAGACGCATTTCTATGAGGGATAATCCATACTTGTATATCCATTATGAGCCCCTCATTTAAGCTATTGATCTTGATTCATTTAATATAGGGTAAAGCATGTTCTTCAACACCTTGGTCTTGTAAACAATTTTTTTTTAGGTTCATCTAGGGTCAAAAAAAACATTTCATCCATCCCCCAAAACATTTATCAAAATCCATCTCACAAACAATGTTTTTTTAGGACTTTGGAAAAATCATCTATGCTAGAATTTTGGTAAATCACTTAGACCAAATCAAAAACATCTTGTTTAGTTAGGTGTGTGGGAATGAATCCTTTCTCACACACTTAGTTAAATTAGCAATCCCTTTTAGACAAGTTCATTGTAAGATCAAAACAAATCAAAATTTAAATTAAAATCCTAAGATCTAATATTAATCCAAGGTTCTCAAAAAAGTTCAAAACATCCATATCATTCAGCCCCTCATCTTTCACAACATCATCATTTAATCCTAAAACATCCTATAATTTCTTTTTGTACCTAAAATTTTAGATCAACCAAAGGAGTTAAAGGTTCATCCCACATATTCCTAAAAGTTTATCCCAATTTTATGGTCCAAACAAGGTCACAACACAAGAAGATCATGGAGCAAAACAAAGAAACATTAACCACAAGTCATTTAAGCCAAAAAGAATTTGAACCTAGGGTATCTACTAATCCTCCACCTAATCCCCCTCAAATACCACAAGATATTCAAGAGGGATGTTTCTATGTGGAGGATGTCACAGCCAATTACAAAGAGATGTCCCAAGATGAATTTCTCAAATTACTACAAAATCCAAAAACCCACAAACTTGTCAACACAATCATGAAACTAAATCCCACCCAATACATGTTGGCATTGGAAAAAGGAGTGAAACTCCCTTCCAATTTTGATTTAAGCACCATTGTCAAACAACCTTTGGGGAACATACCACAAACATCATTCACACCTTCATTTCCAAGCATAATACAACCCATATCTCAACCATCATCATCCCATGCACCAAGTCAACCCATGATCACCAAGGGAAGCTCATTACTCTAAACCCTTCTAGGGAACCCACTTGTAAAAAATAAAAAATTGGAGGCCAACATAGTATTGGGTATGCCAAACATCATCCCACAAGACCCCAAACAACCATATGTACCACTTATCTTTCATGACACAAATAATCCATCTTCTTTCCATGCCATACCTGGCTATGCCCTTGATACAAAAGGTTACACCCCCATAATCTCACATGGAAAATTTGATCTATTTGGACAAGTGGGTACCTTCAATGCTTCATCTTCACTCCCACAAGGGAGTGTATCACAATAATATCCACAATTCCCTATTATGACACCATCATCTACACCAAATCAAGGTATAGGAAAAATATTGTCATCAAACACATCAATCCAAAATCAACCAAACCAAGTCAACCCCCCAAACACAAATCAAATCAACCCATCCATCATACCAAATCCTCTAAACATTCCACTTATATTACAACACCAAGTGGCATCATCCCAAATCTCTCAACTAATGATCACATTATCTACAACACCTCAAAATCTAGCCTCACAAGGGCTAAGCACATTAAATATAGTTCCAAATCCACCATCTATTACCCAACCTCTCATCATTACACAACAACCACCTCAAAAAAAACCCAAACAAACTCTTACCACACCCTCTCACACCATTCCTCAAAATCCCCCACCTCCACCTCTAAATCCTAATGCAATAAATCAATACAGCATCACATTGCAAGCAACACAACAAGCTTATCAAAAGGAATTGCAGCAATTACAATCCCAACAAGATCAAGCAGACACTCAAGCTCAAGACCAAGTACAAATGCAAGTGCAAACTTTACTCTAACAACAACAAGCTCAAGCACAAGCATAATATTTTCTAGAACACCAACGAGCCACACAATAGACACAACAACAGGCTATAGCTCAAGCCCAAGCACAATCCTTGTTACAAAAAACAAGCCTATCAACAATCTCTACAACAAAACCATACACAACAACAAGTGTTGATAGCACAACAACAACAAACAACACAATAACAGGCTTAGCAACATGCGCTATTAGCACAATGACAACAACCACAACAACAAGCCCAACAACAAGAATTTTTGGCACAACAACAATAGGAATACCAACAAGAATTGCTTGCACAACAAGGCATCCAACAACCCTTCACAAACATGCAACAAAATGCCTTGAACCTTAACATGCAAGTAACACAAGCCACGACATCATCTACCCAATAAACCATACCATCCCAAAACACATACATTCCGCCACCTAGTCCACAAACTAATCTTTCCACATAGGTCAAATATCTCAGAGAAAATACAAGACATTCAATCTAGAAAAGAAAAAAAATTATACACCCAACAAGATTTGTGCCCCTATCCATTTGATAGGAATATTGTTATGGTTCCATTCCCACCAGGATTCAAAATACCAAAATTTACCAGATATTGAGGAAAAGGAAATCTTGAGGATCATATTAGAGAATTTCATGTACATTTCATGGAAGTAGCCTATGACGATTCTTATTTGATGCGACTCTTCCCCTGAAGCTTGGTTGATCCTACAATGGAATGGTTCTCTTGCTTACCTCCTGGCATCAAAAAGTTCTAATAAGTCATGAACCTATGCATAGAAAACTAATCATTTAACTTAGGCATGTATGTAAGCCTAGAGGAACTATCTAGCCTCAAACAAGCTAAGGTAGAGATATTTGTGGCTTTCTTACAATGATGGAGATCTAGAACTACCAAAAGAAAATGGTCCATGCCAGAGGAACAACCAATTGGAACCATCATCTCTAACCTTGATGGGGAGTTGTCCTTTCATCTAAAAATGTAGTGCATCATGACATATGAACAACTAATCCCCAAGGCTCTTAACATTGAAAGATTCCTCATGACACAAGGGCGCACACTCATATACCAAGACAATAGACCATCGACTAGCTACAATGAAAAACCTCACACTTGAGCTAAGAATAAAAATATTACCAATGATGGTGTTGTTGATGCAAAATTTGTTATTAGTGCTCCAAGGCAAAACATGCAACAACAAACATATCCACAACATAACACTCATCAAATCAACATGCAACAACCCATCTATCAAAACACACTGCAAACAAACCCATCACAACAACAACCAAGTAATCAAATAGTTAACAATGTAAACACTCAAGGAGGACCACCACCAAGGAACAAATATCCACCAAAACATAAGTATACACCATTGGGGGAACCCATTGAATACATCATCCAAAAACTAGTACAAGCAAACCTCATCACACTCCCTATCTATGAAAATTAGCAATAACCTCAAGTTAAACCACCTTGGTATAATGAAAATAATCTTGGTGATTTTCACAAGATCAAGGAACACACAACAACTAGTTGTATGAGGCTCAAAAATATTATCTAGGACCTCATTGACGATAAGAATATAACCATCAACCAACCATCGGGAAACCAAGATATCAAGATATACACAAATCCGATGTCGGATCAAAAAAAAGGAAAAGGGAAGAATTACACTAATGTAAACCATGTCTATGACCATGCTTTAGCATCATTGGATGAGTTTGTAATAGTCATCAACATCACAGGGCCTAGAGCAGAGGGTGGAGTCACCACACATAGTGACAATATCTCTATCCAAGAGCATCACCACCACCAAGGGAACCACCTACCAATACAAAATCAAACCCTAGTGTTTATAGCGCCTTGGAACAACTAAAAAAGACCCCAACCCAAATCTCCACCATGGAGTTACTTAAAATATTGCCTACACCTAGGGATATTTTGGAGAAGGCTTTGACCACATCCTTCATTCCCATGAACATTGATACATACCAATTTCAAGATATGGTTGAACTCATTGCTACACCACATCTTCTTACATTTTATGAGCATGACCTCCTGACCCAACCATCACATAACCACACGCTCCATCTTGAAGTATTGGTCCATAAGAACAAATTCAAGAGAGTCCTAGTGAATGGGGGTGTAGGCTTAAATACTTGTACATACCTTGTAGCTAGTAAAAAATCTAAGCTTTTTTGAGGATGTTATCAAAAAAGGAAAGGTGATAACCATCAAGGCTTATGATGATCAAGAATGGGTGTCCCAAGGAACCATCCAACTCCCCATCCAAGTGGGTCCAACCATGATGCAAACCACCTACCAAGTCCTTGACCTTTAGCTTCTATATAATATTCTCCTAGGGCATCCATAGATCCATGGGATGCATGCCATCTAATCTACTTTTCATCAATGTGTAAAATCCCCTTACCAAAATCAAGAAGTCATGATCCATGGTGATTTTGAACCTTTCTATTATTGCAAGAATTTGGAAGCCAAATATTACAAGATCTCCCAAGTTCCTAGAAATGATGAGGGACCCACATCTCCCTATGTTGATCCACCCACTTTAGCCTCCACTTTTGAGACAAAGACACCAACATCCATAACATCCAAAATATCAAAGTTGTAATTAGAGATAATGGTTGTGGGGACTATAACTTTCAAAAGGGCACATATGTGGTGGGAGAGTTACCTCAATCTCCTAAGTCACATGGAAGACCAGAACCTAGTGAAGGTCCATCCAAGACATTCACGACATCTCCTACCACATTAAAAAAGTGGGGGTATTTGAGCAAAGAATTTGTGGATGAAGAAGATGTCTCAAATCTTTTATATCAAGATAACTGACCTACAACCATTCCCCTGATGAACGAGGACAACAAGGGTGCACAGTTAATGTTTGGATGGGGCTACAACAAAAATGAAAAGCTCAAGAAAAATGACAATGACCTATTAGAACCTATCATTCCTAAGAAGCACCCAAAGAATCTTGGCCTTGGGTGTACCCCTATTAAGGTGACCATACTTGGCAAAGGTGCTCCTATTAAAATGGTCAAATCTTCCTCTTTGGTACTCGTCTCACTTAGTAGTTCCTTTAAGGACCCCATCTCTGACCTACCTTTTCTATTTGAGGATTCCTCTCTTTTCATGATCACCTCCATGTCATTCGAGTAAACTAACCAAGTCATTGAGCTAAAACTAATTTACCCCAAACTCATTAACTATGACCAACAAGAACCATCAATCTTAGATACATTAAAAAAAAAGAGGCTCTCTTAGAATTCATGGGACTAAGGGATAATCTACCATATGGAGATCACAAAGCAGGGTTCAACATTGAATTGGACACACATGCTTACTATGGGGAAGCAATTGAATCTCTTAGTCACAAAATTGAAAATCTAAGAGTAACATCTTGATCCTTAAGTGAAAACCACATTGTAGCACTTTCTGATCCTAAATAGTAAAAACAAAGGATGCATCTACTAAAGAAAACCTCTCCAAGGTGCCAAAGGATGAGGGATTCAATCTTCCCCTCAATGCCATCCATCAAGAGAAATCAGCAGTCCTAGCAGAAAAGTGCAACCTAGTGAACTTGGAAACCGAAGAGGCCCTACACATTACTTTCTACACCAAGTCACTTTTGACCAAGGAGCAATAAAATCTAGCAACATTTCTAAAGGAAAGGAAAGGAAAATCCGCTGATATGCCAGGTCTTCATCCTAAAATAGTCATCTATCATCTAGTAGTTTATCCTGGGGAAAAACTTGTGAGACAAAAATTGAGAAAGATGCATCCACAAATCGCCTCATTGGTCAAACTTGAGCTACAAAAACTCCTTGATGTAGGATTCATCCAACCCAACGATTATCCAAAATGGGTTTCCAACCTTGTACCTATTTCCAAGCACATCAGGGGCATCTAAATCTGCACCAACTTCAAAGACCTAAATAAAGCATGTCACAAGGACAATTTCCGCCTTCCCAACATAGACATGATTGTAGATTTGGCTGTGGGGCATGAAATGTTATCATAATGGATGGTTTCTCAGGATACAACTAGATCATGATTGCAAAGGATGACCAACATAAAACAACCTTCACATTTCCATGGGGCAGCTACTATTGGAATATGATGCCATTTGGGCTAAGGAAAGTTGAATCTACATATCAACAAGCACAAAATTTGATCTTTTATGACATGATCCACAAGACTATGGAGGACTATGTAGATGACATATTATCCAAATCAAGGAAACATCAAGACCACATAGTAACATTGAGACAAACCTTCGATAGACTGGAAGAATATAAGGTACAACTCAATCCCAAGAAATGTGTCTTTGGCATAACTTTAGGAAAGCTCTTGGGATATATTGTGTCAATGAGAGGATCAAAATAGATCCAACAAAATTCAAGGAAATATTAGACATGATAGAACTGTGGACACTAAAATAATTGAGTAGTCTATAGGGAAGGATTTAATCAATCAGGAGATTCATAGCACAACTGGCCAATAAAATTGTCCCCTATTCTCATCTACTCAACAAAGGAGTAACCTATAAGTGGGATGAGAAATGTGATCAGGAATTTAATCAAATCAAGGAATACTTGCTAACACCACTAGTCCTCATGTTGCAAATCTAGAACAAACCATTAATCCTTTACATTTTTGCTACGGTGATAGCTCTTGGTGCTCTTCTAGCTTAGCACGATGAAATAGGGAAAGAGAGAGCTATCTACTACATCAGTAGAACCTTGGTGGGACATGAGCTCAACTACACTTTCATTGAGAAGGATTTCCTTGTAGTCATGTTTACATTATAGAAATTTAGGCACTATATGTTGGCCCAACAGATTAAACTCATTACCAAGATCGATCCCCTCAAGTATCTTTTATCCAAAGAAATATTCACAGGACGGATGACCAAGTGGGTTATGATTTTGATAGAGTATGATATTGAATATGTGGAACAAAAATCCATCAAAAGACAAGTGATTGTGGATCAATTGGTTGAAGCACCTATATATGCTGAGAACCCACTAGTATCAAAGTTTATAGATGAGTCAATATTCCTCCTCATTGTCATAGATCATTGGAAAGTATACTTTGACAGGTCCTACACACGACATGGGTTAGAAGTGGGAATCCTTTTCATCACACCATAAGGGGATTGTATCCCAAATTCATATAGATTGCCCTTCCCTTGCACCAATAACATTGTAGAATATGGAGCTCTTGTCATAGGAATTCAAATACTAGTAGAATGGTAGATCATGGCATTGAAGGTCTATGGGGATTCATAGTTGGTTATCAATCAAGTCAATTATGAATATCAAACTAAGGATGAAAAGCTCGCCCCATGAAAAAAGTTGGTAGAGGATCTCAAGGAGTTCTTCATTGACATAACAATTGAGAAAATACCAAGAGTAAACAATAGAGCAATGGATGTTATGGCCATGATTGGATCATTGCTAGATATCCCAAGGAACGACCATAAATAGGAATTTCTTGTAGAGTAGCTTCTTGTACTAGCTTTTGAGGTACTATAATTTGAGTTCATGTGTGAAATTGTTGGTCTCGATGACCCTTGGTACCATGATATATTCACCTACTTAAAAATTGGAGTCCTCCTTGTTGACATCACCCCAAATCTCAAGAAAACCTTCATAAAAAATCATCTCGCTCCGTCATTCTAGGTAATACCCTTTATCGTAGGAGTATTGCAGGGACCCTATTATGATTCCTTGACCCCAAGGAAGATTTGAATTCCTTAATAGAGGTACATGATGGTATTTGTGGTTCACACTCTAGTGGTATGACCTTGGCCAAGAAACTGCAGAGGATGGGGTACTATTGGCCTACTATGGAGAAAAAATTCCATGACTATGTTAGGAAATGTATGCAATTCCAATAGCATGGTGACCTCATCCATGCACCATCTTAGGAGCGCTAGCCAATCATAATACCTTGGCCCTATTCACAGTGGGGACTCGACCTCATTGGAAAAATCACACCTACCTCATCTAATGGACATAAGTTCATTATAATCACCACATAATACTTCACAAAGTGGGTAGAAGCCATCCCAATGACCTATATCATAGGGAACCAGATCTCTAAATTCATCTTGAATTACCTCATTTTTTGTTACAGTGTTCCACAAGCCCTTATCTTCGATAATGGAACACCCTTCAAAAACTAGGATGTTCACGAGCTATGCCAAAGATTTAATATCCAACATCACTTCTCCACCATGTATTACCCCCAAGGTAGCAACCAAGTTGAGGCTTCCAATAAAACCATTATGAAGATCCTAAAGAAAATAGTCAATGAAGTTGGTTGTGACTGGAATCTACAGTTAAACCCCACCCTATGGGCTTACCGAATGAGCACCTACACACCTATAGGTGCAACACCTTACCCCCTTGTGCATGTATTTGAGGCCATTCTACCCATTGAGGTTGAGCTCCTATCCCTGAGAATATCCTTACAGAACCTTATTATTGATAAAGAATATAGGGTGTCGTGATTGAACGAGATGGAGCTATTGGATGAACATCACCTAGATGCTTTAAATCACCTACAATTTTATCAAAACTGTCTAAAGAGGAGCTATAACAAAAGGATCAAAAGTCATTCTTTCTAGGTCAGAGAGCTCATCTTGAAATAAAATTAGAATAATGTACCCAATCCCGAAAACAAAGGTAAATTTGAGTCCAATTGGTTGGGAACCTTCATCGTCATGACAAGTTACAAATCAGGAGCATATTAGTTATCCACATCAGAAGGTGAGCCTCTACATGAGCCCATCAATAGATCCCAAGTCAAAAAGTTTTATTCCCGAGCTTGCAAGGTATAAATCCAAAAATTACAAAAAAAAAATAAAAATGATAAAATAAATAAAAAAATAGAAAAAGGATTGAGAATAGTAAAGAAAAAAAATTGTCCTCTAGTGAAATCCAGTTTGGTGGCGCTTTGGGAAAGTACCCTAGTGAAAACCTAGCAATCAGGAGCCTTGTGTAAATAAGCACCTTCCATCCACCATCGATTCATTGACTTGTTCTACATCACTTTCCATCGCTTTCACCCTCAACCCATCATTCTTTTCATCACCCATATGTGTTTGCATCAGAGCTTGATCTGGTGTCAGCATCATGTTCCATCCTAGAACTACCTGGCACATTCTTAAGGTCAGTTTTTCCTGCCTATATTGAGGTAGTCTATCATATCACGCTAGGGGCATGTCCCTATACCTACATCAGAGAAAATTCATGTATATCCTGAGATCTTCCTTAACATTGAAAATCCAAAAATGTTCATAAAACTAAAAAATCAAAAACTAGGTCGAAAACAAAAAAAGAGTCAAAAGCATAGTCACCATATCGAAATATGAGGCTTTTTTGTTTATAATGTAGGAAAGGATAATCTTTGATTAGCCCTTGAGGCCCCTAGGATAGGTCCTTTAGGTGTCCATCATAATAAACTAGCAATCTGATTGTTCATGTCTCATCAATAAATGATTTTGTGTTAGTCAAACTACATGGTCTCTACATGTATAACGTAGGCAAGGCTAATCTCTAATCATCCCCCAAGGCCCCTAGGATAGGTCCTTAGGTTAGGTTCTTGGTCAAAATCATAGAAAACACAAAAACATTAGAAAAATTGAAAATGAAAACTTTTATAAAACATCTCAAAATCCCAAAACAGCCTCAGAACATTTCAAAATACCAAAACATTCTGAAAACCCAAAATCATACATCCTATTTCACGTTCACCCACAATAAACATCCACTCACAATAAATCGATAACCCATAATCTCGTTAATCACATCATCTGATAAATCATGTCCTAGGATGCATCCTTCCTACAATGGACATCAACATCAAGCATCACTATAATTTAGTCTTGGCTAGAGGTATGAAGAACATTAACTTGTTTGTTTACTTGATCTTTTCTTATAATTTATCTTATTTCACCTATTCCCATGACCTCTTGATGATGTCTATCTAAAAAGGATTTAGAGAGAAAGGATTGGTTCATCGATTATTCTCTTTTGTCTAATGTGCTTGCTGGATATTCTTGTAATTTAAAACCTTAGCGATACTCACTTTGTTAGGGGTGTAGGGAGGATGTTTTGGATGTCTTATTGACTATTGCATTGGGAGGTTTTTCCTTTCTATGTTTTGGTTCGAGGTGTTTGAAATGTCTGAAGTACATCCTAGCAAGGTTTCATATGTTGGGTGTGAACAAGGATACTCCTATTTGTTTGCTAAGTCAAAGTCCATCACACTAGATACCATGCCATCCTAGTTATCCAAACCTTGATGCATCATATCTACGTGTGTTATCAAAGATAAGGAAAGTTGTGTCAATTGTGTCCCAATCCATGGATAAGCAAAAAATCATCATCATTCATCATCATATCTAATAAATTCTCAATGACTCATAGACTTTTTGGACTTCTGCATCTTCTCAAAATCAAGGGTTGGCCCTTCTCTTTCTTCTTTCTTCTCCTTGTACTAACATGGTCTCATGACATTCACCAAAATAGCAATACATCCATCATGCATCCACAAACTATTTACATCCTGCATAATCATGGCATCTCATCATAATAGGAAACATCATCCATCTCACATGCATTGCATCATCATTTAAGTTGTTTAGGATAATATAGATTTGTTATTCTAAGCATCTTAAAACCATCTCATTTGCATCATCATCATAATATAGATATATTATTCTAATCTTCTCATTTCACCATCTTGAACCTCTTTTTGTGAACTTGACCTAAAAGTTAAAATTCTCGTCCGACCTCTTGAGGGGGTAATGTAACAACATAATTCCTTCCGCTAGGGCAATAGTGGAGCATCCAAAAAAAATTAAATCAGAATTTTTTTGAATTTTTATCTCGCTAGTGTTATTCTTTGAACCAACGCAGGAGGTATGTTGCTTCAAAGAGGGGCAAAATGTAGACACTCAAATCATCATTTCTACTATTAATCAATTTATTAGGTTTATTAGATTAATTCAATTCCTACTCACTAATGTTCACCACATTTGATTAAATAAATCAAATTATTTAATTAAAACCCTAAAGTCCTCTCATTTGATTAAATAAATCAAATTATTTAAATCAAACATCATAAATCCCCTAACCAACTTGATTTGATTAAATTCTGAATTAATCAAATCTAATGTTCTCCTAATCCTCATTAACCATTTCTCTAACTTTTGACTCAACCTTGGTCAACTAAACCCCACCCTTGGTTAAGTCAACCCTTGGTCAACTAACCAAGTTGCACAAGAAAATCAATTCTTTTAAATAAGTAATTACCTTATTTATCCTCACAAAGGCATATTCTAGGGAATATTCCCTTAAAGTCCCTTTTGTTGACTTTCCCTCTCAAAAGCATTTAAACTTCTTACACGATTTTCAATGCTTCTTACAAAGCCCTTAATGCCCCTTGCAAAGGCATTAACTTTTCTTACATCCTCATTAACATGCTTTCAATTCTCTTACATCTCCCTCACCCCTTCACCTAGAGGTAGTAACTCTTCACATTTTTCAAAATGTGCTCTACAAATATCTCCTTAGGCTTTCATTAGCCTTGTGACAAGTGTCACAAGGCTATTGGTCCTATGTTTAATCCCACATTCATCCAATCTCTTCATTTTGCAACCCTTCACTCCTATAGGTAGAGGCCTCTTCTACTTGAAATGGGTCCACAATCATATGCAATTTTACTATAGGCACATTCATCACTAATTTTCATCACATCTTGGAAGCTTATCAAAGGGGTTGGGAGAGGGCTACTTTCCACATCAAAGTAGCACTAATCCCCCGCTGGGATGATGGTTTGAGTAGCATAGAATAGGATTTCATTGTTCATTTGCTTGTGGTTTCATGTTAGTTTGATAAATGTTTCCATTTTGTTTGCATGCTCAACTATTTCATAGGGAATGTTTTTATTTCATTTGTTAAATTAACTAATATGCTCATATTTGTCTATGTTTTGCCAAACTATACAAATTTACACATTCACAATATATATGCATAATTTTATAGAATGTTTGATATTTTATCCAAAATATTCTTCTTTTATATAATACAATCTTTCTACTTTTTAATTATATTTTACCCATTGTTTTTTGAAACACAATCATATATCGATTAAATTTAAACTATCTCTATATACAAACATAATTTTATAGAATATTTGATATTTTATCTAAAACCTCTCCTTTCATATAATACAATATTTCTATTTTTTATTTATATTTTACCAACTTTATTTCTCTGCCTCTGAGCTATGATCTCTTGGTGGATTGGGACACGACTCTAGCCATCACTATTCAACCCACCACATTGTACTCAAATAGAAAGGAGACTACTCTTCGAAAAGAAGAGACCCCAACCATTCTCCATCAGTCATGTAACCTACCCCTTATATATGTATATAGTAAAATATTCAACATTTTATGTAAAGTCTCCCCTTTCATATAATACAATCTTCCTAATTTTTTATTTATATTTTACCAAAAAAATACTTAAACACAATCATATATCCATTGAACTTAAACTCTACCACTTTACACTATCACAATAATATCATGAAAAAAGGATTCAAAATAGATTTTAATAAGGAGATCCATTTTATTATTAATAACTTTTAATAAAATGTAATCACCAAGTTGCACGCAACTCTGTCTTTTTTTAAGCTTTGCACGAGAAAGAGATTTTAGTATTCTTTCTAAGTTTATTCCTCTAATTTGTCTTTCTAATCACCGCCTCTTGATATTTCCTTTATAATATATAATTATTTTTCCACAAAAATCCATAATGAAAGCTTAATCATTCTCTTTGTCTAACACAAACATCCATTTATAATCACATTTTTGTCTTTCTTTCACTGCGCGTTGATAAAAGTCTTAATCACAAACCTTCCATCTAATCTTCCCCCAAATTGTCTAAAAACCTTTTTAATAATATTTTAATCAAAATTATATCAAGAGTTTGAAGTTGTATTTATTAAACCTGTAAATAGGTGTAGTTGACCTAGGAACACAATTTGGTAATATCTTAGGGAGAATAAAATCTATCAAATTTGTCAATAAGTGTAGCAATGAAGATAGGGTTTTGAAAGCTAAGTGACTAGGATTATTATTATTTTAATTGATTTTAATGTTTCTTCTTAATTATAAATTTGAATTTTGGTACATATTTATTTTTATAATGGAATAGATAGTACATAGATTGTTCTATCAAATATAGAATAGAATAAATCATTTATAGATTGTTCTATCACATATCTTTTTCTATTTTTAAATTAAAAAATTGTGTGTCACATTCAATTAGTACGTTGATAATTTATAAATAGATCAAAATATTTTATAGTTGAAAAGTTCTAATATATGTGACTACACTGATTATTAGAAAAATATTAATTTTTGACTTTAAAATTAATGGTTGTGATTTAAAGTTATTTATTTTGACTTTTGTTATAAATGATTAGATAAATATATTTTTATTGAAGGTCGCATAAAACATCTTTATGATATATAGACACAATAAAATATATATTTTAATGATTAGATTGTGTCTTTCAAAAGTTCATAGCACTTTTAAAAAATCTATTATTGTAATACTATTTTCCATGAGGTACACCTAAACCATTAAATTTTAATAATTAATGTATTAAATAAACTATATAAAATTTGAGAATCATCTGCATTGCCATGTAAACATTTAAAGAATGAAAAGTTTCTCAAATAAATATAAGTCCTCTTTCATATGTTTAAAATATCAAATATCAAATCTTCTCAATAATAATTATGTTTGGATAATAACCAAATGTGTTGAACTTAAGAATACTTCAAACTTGAGATAAATTTGGTAACTAAAAATTATATTAAAATGACAGTCCTTCGAATAATTTGAAAATTTTAATGTAGATAAATAATTGTAATAGTGAAAATGGCAATACCCATTCCCTTTCCCCTTATGTTATGGGATCATTTTTTTTAGTGTTGTTAATATAATAATTAGTTTACAAGGGGTATAATTATGCATAAAATTAGTGCATGACAATATCTTCATCCTATCATCATATTTACAAGTGAAGACGTGATCCAAGTCACTTCCATGGTCACATACTTGAACCCTTCACTTGTACAATTCAAAACTCAAATATTTGTCCTTGTCAACCACTTTGCTAGCCATGGTGAACCAACATAGCATGTATTTTATTGATTTATACATTTTCTTGTTGTATTTAAATATATTTATTTACACATAATTTAAATACACATTGGAGAGCATGTAACAGCATGCTAAATTATTTTAGCCGCATTTATCAAAGAATTATAAAAGCATATTATTCTATGGTATGTGTTTACATTTTCCTTAGTTAAATATGGCGTAGGGCTTATTAATGTTAAAATCATGATGGCATTATCATATGGCTTATGTATCTTCATACTTAAAATATTATACTAATCTATCTTTCTTTAGCTACAAAATTACTTTCCATGACTTCACTACTACAATGAGTCAGCATATAGTTGTACATCCATATGAAAATTAGACTAAGGAATACACTTATTCAACTTAAGAATACTCCCACTAAGGCATTTATTTTAGATTTAATGTGTTAATTTTAAATGTTAAGGAAATTTTTAAGGTAATATTTAGTTAAAATCACTATTCCATAAAAAAAAATTATCACTTTTTATTAAATTCCAAGGTCAAATCGTGAAAGCTAAATCTAAATTTTCATTTGTAGCTCATGATTTTTTTCCTACCCATTTTATCCAAGATAATTTACCAATTGAAGTGTGATTCTCACACATCATTTTTTGAGCATAGAATTCATATATCAACAGAAGAATATTGCATTATGTTTCTTGTACTATTTCCTTGTGTGATTAGGCAACACCAAGATGCCTTTTGCATAGATTTACATGTAGAATTTTTTTTTCACACACATCTACATAAGAATTAGCCATAATTATGTGCAATGCAACTTAATGCAACATGGTGCAAGTTTCAAATTTTTCTATCTAGTCCATGTTAATGGTTATTTTTAAATGTCTTGGTAGCTTCATAAATCCTTCTCAATGAGCACACACCACATATGCTTTGCACTTCTCTATAATATGTGTTATTCAACATGTACTACACATGCTATAATTTATAAGTTAGCATTAGACCATATGCATATGTTTGTAGGATATAATTGATTGTGAACAACAAAATAAGATAAATCAATCATGAGTGAAATGAAATGCATAGACCCAACCTATAGCACATCCAAAATATATTACAAACATAAGGAACACATTTCTATGTAATCATATACAAACAAAAGTAGAAGATAGGGTGGAAATATAGATAAAATAAGAAGGAAGAGATAGGGAGATAAGATATTATGATAAGATATTTAGATAGCAATAGATTATTGTATTAGAGATTTATATTATTGATTAAATAATTGATTATATCACATAATGATATATTGAGCATTTGAAGAAGTTTGAATAATGTTATGTATGCAAATGTGAGTATTCATTTTAATTTCTTTCATTTTCCTATCAAAACTTCTCATTACCTACAACATTATCCTTGAACCCTTTCCTATCACTCTTACTAGGGTATAATGCAATTACAAGAGACTAAATCTCATATCTTCAATTTATGCCTAGTTCTTATAAACATATGGTTGAATTTTTTGGATCCTAATGGAGTAGTGGTAGAGGCTATAGATGAGAATAAAGGAGAGAAGAGGTCAATTTCTAAAAGTGTGGAAATATAATAACTTCATATCTAAATATCTAGGATTTGAGATTAGAGACCCCAAAACAGATGAATCCCTAGAAATTAATAAATATAAATAAGATACCAAAGATTAAAAAATAATAAAAATGTCCACTCCAACAATGTAGGAAGAAATACAAACATCACTTATGAGGGAGGATACATAAGTACTTCTACAAATGAGGAATGAACAAAATAGAGGGGAAACATCATAAAAAAATTTAAAAAAAAAAGAAAAAAAAGGAAATATAGTCAAGTTGTGGTAGAAGAAGAGATGGAGGAACAAAATAAGGAATGGAAAGAAATTAGGAGGAAATAATAAAATAATTTATAGAAAAAATTATGGAGAGGGAGGGAGGGAGCGCATGCGAAGGAGTTTTGAAATCTATTGTCAATGAGGAGGATTCATAGGAGGATGATGGAGATCTAGGGGTAGGTAATGGCATTTGGGTTGTGCTTTGGGTTGGTCTGGAGTTGTTGGTTGTGGCAGAGAATGTGGTTGTTGGCCTGGCTCCATTGGTTTTGGTTGAGAACATGGGTTTTGGCGTCGCTGGAGGGGACTTTTGGGCTTTTGCAGGGGGTGATGTTGAGAATAGCTCGATAGGAGACAATGCAAAGGAAGATGTTTCTCATGACCCACCCTTTCTCTGTGGATGGACGTTTCCATTTTTTGCTTTCTCCTGGCATGAGGACTCTTTTCCTCTAGAGATGACGTGTTTGGTGGGGGACTTCAGTGGTGCTTATGGTCCCCATTTGGTTTGTGGTTGTCGTAGAAGCTTCAATGGGGCATGGCTCCTATTTGGTTACCTGATGGAGGCTTTAGACCCTATGAAGGTATTTTTTTTACTTTCTCTTTGGCCCCTACTCTTTTCTAGCTTCATTCTTCTATTAGGGGGTTTTGCTACTATTTATATTTTTGAGGGATTGTGTGGAAGTTGTTTCTACCCTGACTAGGAGAACTTTACATTTTTTATCTGAGGGCTTATATGGATGTCTCAACTTCTTCTTTTTCTCCTTGGTAGAAATATGGTGGTCTCACTGTTTTGTTAGTGTAATTAATTAATTAATTATTACACTAGCATCAATTAACTTAGGTCTTGCATTTAATTAATTATGTCCTAGGTTGCATTATTAGAAAAAATCATTTAATATATAGGATAATATTTCCTTCCTAGTTTGTAGGATAAGATCCCTTCTTGATATTATCTCATATTTTAAAATCATCTAGATAGGGTTTTCTTTGGCCTTTATATTAAGGCATCTTGCTCATTTGTAATAATCTCTTTTTCATCAATATAAAATCTTTATTCTGCATTCCATTGTTGCAACACTTCTTCTTGTGGTTGATTATCTTTCATGGCTAAAGTCCATCATTGAAGATTTCGGAGCTTCAAGGGCTGTGCAATCCATTATCCCAACATGGTATTAGAGCTAGTCCATTGAAACATCAACCCTTGATCTAGGAAGTTGGAGTGCAAGATTCTTGCACGCTTGGAGTTTTATGTTGTAGGCTAGTTGGCTCTACCTAGGAGCCAAGTTGATTCCTGGTGTAGATTAGGCTCTCTCCGACCTCTCCATTGCGTCCAAAAGGCCTCAAAACCCATAAATCGCCTATTCATTTGTCAAAATCAGAGTAGTTTCAACTAGGAGCCTTTGAGGTATATTTTTGGATTTTTCATTTTTTTGTACAAATCTGTACATATTTGCAGAAAAATCTTCCCTCTCAATCCTCAATCAAGGAATTTTTTTTTTTAGAAAAATTAAAAAAAATCCAACTTTTTTGGGTGAGATTTTTCAATAGTTTGGGCAAAAATTTGCTTTTTCGGCAAAAATTACATCCTACATAGTTCAACCTACAATTTTATTATAGAGTTAGCATCATTATTTTTCATTGGCAGCTATAGTTTTGCAACTGTCGGCTTTGATTTATTTCCTGCAGGGTTTAATATTTTATATCGGCATTTTAATAAAAATTTTGAATTGCAAATTTATTGCAATATTCAAAAATTCCCTGTTAGAGGTCTTCAGACCGACCAGTGGTTGGCCCTGTCAAATCACTTACATCCTCAGACATCAGCGGACCCTCTACTTACTAGAAATCCTTTTTTTGGTGTCTGTTATGGCTCAGTCTTCTGGTGATTGTCGCTCTCGTTGGTGTCTGCAGGCCCGTTCACTTAAGCCCCGGTCCCATTGATAGCCGGGGGCTCCGCTATCTACAAGTGGAGAAAACTCCTCCGGTGACTCGCCACTGCTCCCACTGCCTTCACGCCACTCTAACACTGCCATCCAGGTAGAGCATTGTTTTTTTTTTCCAACGCTAGCCCCACAGTCATATCAATGACCAGGGGCTTATTTTTTTAGCCCTGGGTGCTTCATTTTTGCGCCTAGTTAGCCAATGCATCACCAATCAGGCAGAATTCTTCGAGGAGGCATAAGTTCTACATACGACATCAAAAATTCACAAATGATATATCATTGGAAATGTATTTCTGTCTACTTTCTAGTGGTGTGCTATGTTTTTCCAGATTCTAATACTATCATATTTTATTCTCAGTTGAAGTGGAAACCCTAATTTTTTGGGTTTAGAGGTGCTTTCTAGCTTTTCAATTTGTTTCAAAAGCTTCACTTCAGTTGGTAGTTCATCAGATATCTGCATTCTAAATTTTTTTTTGTCATAAATATTTGTCCTAGATAGTTATTCTTCTACAATGGCTGGCATAGGATTTGAGATTCTTACTCCTCACAACTATCATACATGGAAGGTCAGTATGTAGAGACTTCTTTGGTCTAAGGGACTTTGGTCCACCTTGAATGAGACTCAGCCTAATCTCATTAGAGAATATGAAAAATTCTAGCATCAGATCAAGTGTGAAGAGGCAATGGGGCTCATTGCTCTACATGTCTCTACCTCTTTATTCTTCCATATTGAGGGGTGCCAGACTCCCAAGGAGGTTTGGGACAAGCTCAAGGATCTTTTTGGTTCTGTTAGTGATGTTTGAGCTTTGCAATTGGAGGCTGAACTTGCTTCACTTGTTGTTGATCAATTTCCTCCCATTGAAGACTACCTGGTAAGGTTCAAGTATTTAAGGACTCAACTTTCAAGATGTGGCAAAGATAAGTCTGACAAAGAGTGCATATTCATGATTTTATATAAGTTAAGAGGTTCCTTTTCCTATTTTGCTACCTCTTTCTATTCCACCATGGATGGTCTTGGTACTAGCTTTGTCATGCCATCATTTGAGACATTTTGTGAAAGGCTAACAAGAGAGCAGTCCAAGCTCAATCAGGCTGATACATCCACAAAGTCACATGCATTGGTTGCGGGACCATCAAAAGGAAAGAGTAAGAATAAGGGAAAATCAAAGTTAGGAGCTACTTCTAAATCATCATCTCAGTATAAGGAATACAAGCCAAAGAGGGAGAGGCCCAATTGTAACTTCTGAAATGGGCTTGGTCACATTGAGGATACCTATTTCAAGAGAGAGATACATGAGCTTCGACAAATACTTAGAGATCACAATATCTCTCTCCCATCAACTACAGTCAAATCTCCTCACTCCCCCGAAGAGTCATCATCAGGTATTGTTGGCATTGCTACTATTGACAATCTTGGAAAGGGGAATGCTTTGATAACTACCTTGGTTGATAAAAGAGAAGGATGGGTACTTGACACTGGTGCTTCCCAGCATATCACTTCTTCTCAACAACATATTCTGTGGGATACTCTGAGGCCTACCACCTTTGATCGAATGTTCACAACAAATGCAGATATTGTCTATGTTGATGGTATCTATGATGTTGCTCTTGATGGAAGGAGGTTGGAAGATGTTTTCTACATTCCTCAGATTGCTCATAATTTGTTGTCTATTTATCAACTTGCTTAGGAGGGATTGGAAATTGAGTTCACTTTTGATCTTGCTATCATCAGAGATAGGTTTGATGTCCTTGTTGCCTATGGTCAAGTAGATCATCATTCCAAGGTATACAAGTTCACCAAATTTTGGGATCGAGATCATCCTAGTCCTGAATCTCCTAACTCAAGGGTAGGAAGCACATCATCAACTCCTCCTCACCAGGGTTGTGGCGGGTGGATTGACTTGGCTCTTTGCATGGAACCATCTTCTTCCTTTGACACCTCTCAGTTGAGATTTGTTTCAACAGGGATGGATATCTTTACTTCTTCAAACTTGTGGTACATGGATGGGTTCTCTTCAGGTCTATCTGACTTGGCTGCTTAGTTTCACACTAGTCTTGAAGACATTCTAGAGGGGACTACTCTCCTTTATGGGGGGCTATCTAGTCCACATCTTTGGATCTTTTGTATATATGTGATGGTTATATTCCTTGGGGGGATAATGTTGAGTCCTCCAATCTTCACTCTTCCATCTTTCTTGCTTTTTATATTCCTTTTGGGGAGGGGTTTTCTTCCCACTTGATTTTCCCCTTTTCTCTGATTATGGGAGATTTTTTTTTTTGTATCTTCATGTGCATGGGTACCTAATATGGCCTCGTAGTTGGGTCCCATCATCATCTTGCATAATCATTACATTTTTACTCCCTAAGTTGAACTTATGGGGGGGTGTTAGTGTAATTAATTAATTAATTATTACACTAGCATCAGTTAACTTAGGTCTTGCATTTAATTAATTATGTCCTAGGTTGCATTATTAGAAAAAATCATTTTTAAGATATAGGATAATATTCCCTTCCTAGTTTGTAGGATAAGATCCCTTCTTGATCTTATCTCATCTTTTAAAATCATCTAGATAGGGTTTTCTTTTTCCTTTATATTCAAGCATCTTGCTCATTTGTAATAATCTCCTTTTCATCAATATAGAATCTTTATTCTACATTCCATTGTTGCAATACTTCTTCTTGGGGTTGATTATCTTTCATGGCTAAAGTCCATCATTGAAGATTCTGGAGCTTCAGGGGCTGTGAAATCCATTATCCCAACATGTTTATCTTCTCTCCTTGTACCCTATTGTTTATTTTGATCTTCTAGGAGAGGTTCTTGTGCTTTAGATTGCTTTGGAATCTCTATGGTACATGATCTTCCTAATGTTGGGGTCTAGTTTCCTCTATTTACATCTTGTGACTCTAGGTATCTTTGTGGTGAGGGTTATGTTGTTCCTCACCTTCTTGGTTCCATGGCTTCGCTCTTTGTGCTTCATTTTTTGCATCTTTAGGTTACTTTGGTTTTTCCTATAGAGGTGGTCCTATCTTCTATTGAGGGGGAGATGGATATGGCTGGAAGTGACCTTTCTCCTATTAAGGTGGAGTGGGATGCTACTAGTTATTCCTGGAAGTGGTGTTGGGGGGTTGATGAAGCCCTATTTTTTGACTGCAAGGGAGTTGATGGTGGATTTTTTGTTGACTTCTTTCCTTTATCTCCTATGGAGGTGGAGATCATGAAAAGCAAGATGATCTCAGTGGTGCTCACTCTCAAGGATAAGGTATTTTGTGGCTACAGTGGATTGTATGAGCTTGGGTTTCTCTCCTATAGAGGTGGAGAGAATAGTTGGTTCTTGTGGAACACTATTGGAGCCTTGTGCATTTGTGGTGACCTTTCCTATAGAGGTGGAAAGGGTATTTTGTTGGGCTCAATTACTTCTAATGTTGGAGCTTTGTTCCTAATCTATGTTTTACAAGTTATACTCTTGGGTTTAAGGTTCCTACCAAAACCTAGTTGTACTGGGTTGTGGATCCTTTCAAAATTCATAGTTTTGGGTTTAAGGTCCCTGCCAAAACCTTGTTGTAGTGGGTTGTTGTTCCCATCAAAACCAATGGGTTCTATATCTATGTTGGGTTTAAGGTCCCTGCCAAAAACTTTTTGTAGTGGGTTGTTGGTCCTATCAAAACCAATGAGCTCAAGATTCATGTAAAATCTTGGGTCTTTTATGGAAAGCCTATTGGTTGTTGGCTAGCTGCTAGCTTGCTATGTCTTTGTGTCACTGTTGGATGTTTTTGACTCTATCTTTTGGGTAGCTTGTTCATGTGGATTTTGGGTCCCCTCAAAACCTAATGGTTTTGGGTCCAATCAAAACCTATTTTTCCACCAATAAAAATAAATAAAAGAATTTATAGAAAGAGAAACCAATAGTATAGATACAAGATCATAAGGATTATAACAAAGAAACAAGGAAGAATCAATGGATACTAATAGGATATATAGATCATTAATCACTCATGATATTCCTTTGAAGACATCACAAATATAACCACTATTTTTTTAAGGAAAATAAGAAAATAAGAAATAAATAAATGTTAGAATATATCTCTAATAGCCCTCATACAATGATAGAAATTACTAAAAGTTTTCCAAATGAATTTGCTATAGTAATTATAAAATTGTGAAATAGGTGATGTAGTTAGAAGATAATTTGTGAAAGGATGATGAGGGAGAAAACCCAAGACACAAAAATAATGCAAAAAACTAGCAAACTTTATTATTATTCAGTAATGGAAATCTTACATGTAGACGATCCCAAATCCTCAAGCTCTATGATACATGCAAGCTACAAAAGTTTCAAAAATTAAAGAAATTACAGAAATTCCCCTTTTCGTAACATGTGAACCCTTTTCCCCTAAAAGTTACCAAAATCAGAAAAATCCCCCCCCATAAATAGCTCTTTTCCCTTAGGATCCAAAAACAATATTCAATTTCTGAGTTTTTTCAGTTTGGTGCCAAGAATTACAATTTGAAACTCAAAAATTAAAACACCATTCAAAAATCAACACCTTTTGAAAGTGTACCAACTTCTGGGAGCCATAACTTTTGATCTAGGACTCTGTTTTTTGAACCGTTTTAACCATTGGAAAGGTCTCGAAGTCAAGAACATACTCAAAATCTGATTTTCTAACTTTGGAAATTTTTTGGGCTATTTTAGTGCCATTTAGTGCCTCAAACCCAATCTGAAAAGTTTTTAGGTGCTTTTTTAAGAGATTAGAACTACAATATCTTTCAAATCGGGAGTCCCCTCTACTTGATTCTTTCAAAAATATTCTTATTTTTCCATTCTAAATCCTCCCATATAATTTTTGTTCCAAAACACTTTCAATTCCCAAAAGTTGCTAAAAATAGCAACAAATTCCAAAAGCTGCTAAAAATAGCAGTTGACCAGAGAAAGCAGAAGCAAACCCAAGACACAAAAATACTGCACACAACTAGCAAAATTTATTATTATTCAATAATGGAAATATTACATGTAGAGGATCCCAAATCCTCAAGCTCTGTGATACATGCAAGCTACAGAAGTTTCAAAAATTACAGAGATTACAAAAGTTCCTCTTTTTTGCAACATGCGAACCCTTTTCCCCAAAAAGTTACCAAAATCAGAAAAATTCCCCCCATAAATAGCCCTTTTCCCTTATGAGCCAATAAAAAATTCAAGAACTTATAAGTTTTGGTGGTTTGGTGCCAAGAATTACAATTTGAAACTCAAAAATTAAAACACCATTCGAAAATCAACACCTTTTGAAAGTGTACCAACTTCTGAGAGCCATAACTTTTGATCTGGGACTCCATTTTTCGAACCGTTGGAAAGGTCTCAAAGTCAAGAACATGCTTGAAATCTGCTTCACCAATTTATGCAAGTTTTCAGGCTGTTTAGTGCCTTAAACCTAATCTTGAAGGTTTTTAGGTGTTTTTCTAGGAGACTGAAACTATAATATCTATCTGTATAGTTTTTCTAGATTTGATTGTGTGCAAAATTTTTTTGAACATCAACATTTCAGATCACACTACATGATGTGAATCATGTAGTGTGATCTGAAACGTTGATGTTCAAAAAAATTTTGCACACAATCAAATCCAGAAAAACTATACAGATAGATAATATGGATTGTGGAAACTTATTATCATTAACTATAATATCTTTCAAACCGGGAATGCTCTCCACCTAATTCTTTCACTGATCTTCTTATTATTTTGTTCTAAATCCTCCCATATAATTTTCATTCAATTTTTGTTCCAAAACACCTTCAATTCTCAAAAGTTACTAAAAATAGCAACAAATTCCAAAAGCTACTAAAAATAGCAGTTGACCAGAGAAAGCAGAAGCAAACTCGAGACACAAAAATAATGCACACAATGAGAAAACTTTATTATTATTCAATAATGGAAATCTTTCATGCAGAGGATCCCAAATCTTCAAGCTTTGTGATACATGCAAGCTATAGAAGTTTCAAAAATTACAAAGATTACAGAAGTTTCCCTTTTCGCAACATGCGAACCCTTTTCCCCAAAAAGTTACCAAAATTAGAAAAATCCCCCCCATAAATAGCCCTTTTCCCTTAGGAGCCAAAAACAATATTCAAGTTATGAGTTCTGGTGGTTTGGAGCCAAGAATTACAATTTGAAACTCAAAAATTCAAACACCATTAGAAAATCAACACCTTTTGAAAGTGTACCAACTTTCGGGAGCCATAACTTTTGATCTGGGACTTCGTTTTTTGAACCATTAGAAAAGTCTCAGAGTCAAGAATGTGCTTGAAATATGCTTCACTGATTTCAACAAGTTTTTGGGCTATTTAGTGTCTCAAACCTAATCTAGAAGCTTTTCAGGTGCTTTTCCAGGAGACTAAAACTATAATATCTTTCAAACCGGGAATGCTCTCTACCTAATTCTTTCACCAATCTTCTTATTTTTTTGATCTAAATCCTCCCATATAATTTTCATTCAATTTTTGTTCCAAAACACCTTCAATTCCCAAAGGTTACTAAAAATAGCAGCAAATTCCAAAAGCTACTAAAAATAGTAGTTGACCAGAGAAAGTAGAAGAAAACCCAAGACACAGAAATAATGCACACAACTAGAAAAAATTATTATTATTCAATAATGGAAATATTGTTGGATCTCAGTGTGTTTATAGTTTGTCCTTGATGACAAAATCCTTTTCAGTATGTTCTCATTGTTGATCTATCTCAAAATGGTTCTCCTTGCACATCACAGGTTTTGGTTGTTTGCAGAGTCTCCTTGATCCACTTTGAAATGTCTGAGTTGCCTTTCGGCAAGACATTTTAGAAGTTTTGGCCATTAAATTTTTCATTCTGGCATCATTTGGCATGACACACATGTTGTCTCGGTGACAGAAAGTGTTCACTATCGGCATAAGTTATTCCATCGCTATGTGGTCTCAGTGATAGTGGTTTGTCACACCAACCAGCACAGAAGAAAAATCATATCGGCAAAAGTCAGGGTTCTCAAGATAAGGTCTTATCGAAAATGAAATGTTACATCGACCTACTTTAGAACAAGCATTTTGGCAGGAGTGTTGTATTCGACATATGGTCTCAGTGAAGACATATTGTCTCACCGACCGTGTGCAAAAAGGTCTTATCGGCATAGTGTAAAACCATTGGTATGATGTCATAGCGAACGTTCAATGTTACACAAACCACCATTGGAGAATTGTCTTCGGCAGGACATTCTGGAAGTCTCGGCGAACATAAATGGTCACGTGGTCTTTTGGTGAAACTAATGGCTATCGATATAATGTCTCAGCGAACTCATCAAGTCTTGGCGACCAAGTCTTAAAAGGGACTTTCGGCGAGAGGTTTCTAATGTCTTAGCGACTCTGATGGGATGAAAGGATGTCTTTTAGTATAACGAAGCATCATCTATGAGAGGTCCCCTCGAGAGTGATAAGTCACAGCGACTTGGAAATGATTAAGTCTTTCGGTGAAACATTGCGAAATCTACAAAGCATCTCCCCGACACTAGGATGTCACAGTGACAGATAGAAGGATGCATTCGGTGAGAGAATCTTTAGGCTACAGCGACAGTGAATGGTTAATGAAGACTCAAACTCTATGGCCATTTATGGAAAATTCAAATTACAATTAGAGGCTGACATCATTGATTGCATTGTATCTCAGAGCAGTTACATGGCTGAATATTCATCAAGAGTTTCTTTCTAAGCTATTGTGTTTTTTGAATGATTTGCAGCTCTTTTGATAAGCATTACTATTGATTTTTTTCTTCATCGACAGTCTTTCAGTATTCAGCTTTATATTCAAAAACCAGCAAGAGAATCTAAAGATATGGTGAAAAATGTTTTTGAAGATTTCTTCACAACCGACATACTTGAAATGTAAATAAATACCAGTGCTGAAAACTGTAAAAGTGGTTGCTTGTAATTCTGAGAGTGTCATTTCTTGTCTGTATGAATGAACTTTGTAGAAAGATGTGTACTTAACTGAAAACAAAGAAATCCTCTGATTCACTATTATTGTAATTTTGTAATTTGAGTGAGGGGTTGGTGCTCCTTGAGATGGGTGTCTCTAAATGAGGGGTTGGTGCTCCTTGAGTTGGTACTCAAAATTTTAGCCTATAAGGCTTTGTGAACTTTTGTTTAAAAGATTAAGCCAGGAAGGCATTTAGGGAGTGGTTTTTATACCCCAAGAGGGTTTTCCACTCGGTAAAATATGGAGTCTTCTTGTTCTTCTGAGTTCCCTTTGCTTTACTATATTGTTGATTATTTCAGTTCACTATTTGGGTATTATCTTTCTCAATTTTGTTTATGAATGATTACATTCAATTCATGAATGCATTAATCAGAGTATATTGAGATCAGATCTGTGCTATAGTTATTTGAATTTGTGAAAATTGGTCAAATATGTTATAACACTGATTCACCCCCCCTCTCAGTGTCATTTTAACTCCAACAATTGGTATCAGAGCCTAGGGTCCTCTGATTGGTTTAATTACCTTGGATTGATCTTGGTCTTGGAGTTGTTTTTAATGACACATTCTCAAGACGGTGCCTCTGTAACCAGAGCTCCATTATTTAATGGAACAAATTATGTGTTCTAGAGAATAAGAATGGAAGCTTTTCTTGTTTCTTATGATGTTGATGTTTGGAGCATGGTTTTAGAAGATTACAATGTACCAGCCACTATTCCCACTGATGTTGCTGAGAAAAAAAAGTATGAAACAAATGCCAGAGCTAAGCATGCCATCTTGTGTGGATTAACTAAAGATGTGTTCATTAAAGTCATGCATTGCAAATCTGCTCATGGAGTTTGGGAAAAACTTGAAACTATATATCAAGGGAATGAAAATGTCAAACTGTCAAAAAACATTACTCTCAAACATTAGTTTGAGGAGTTGAAAATGAAGGATGGTGAGAAAGTGACTGAATATTTTCTAAGAGTTGATGAAATTGTCAATGGAATGAAAGGTCTAGGTCAAGACGTTAATGAATTTGATGTTGTCACAAAAGTTGTTAGGTCCTTACTATCCAAATTTGAATCTAAGGTTTCCGCCCTAGAAGAAAAGAAACACTTTGATAAGCTTACCTTAGACAGCCTGCAAGGAATACTTACTGCTTATGAAATGAGAACTAGCAAAAACAATTCAACAGGAAAAGAAACTGCCTTTAACACTGAAAAGAAAGAGAAAATCGAAGTCAGTGAATCAGAGTTGTCTAATTCTAAAGAATCCCATTTTGCTAGAAGATTTAAAAAGGGATCAGGAAAATATAAGGGAAAACTTCCCTTTAAATGTTTTAACTGTGGAAAAATAGGTCACTTTGCTGCTAAGTGTCCATATGATGATCAAATAGGTGACAATGAGACATCTGAAAAATAGTCTCAAAAGAAGGCTTTCAAACCTAAAAGAAACTTCAATTTCAAAAAGAAGAAAAGTCTTTTTAGTAAGGATGAATCTGATTCTGAATCTGAAGATTCATTAGTTGAAGAATATGAAACTTTGTTCATGGCTAAAACCACTCAGCAAAATGATACAAACAATACCGACATTGAAGAAGGTAAAGTAGATCTTGAATGTGAGCTGAAATGTGCTTTACAAGAGATCAGAAAACTCAAAAAATAAGTTCTTGCTCAAGAACATAAATCTGATCAAGAAATAGTCTCTCTGAAAACTCAGCTTGAAGAAGCAAAAAGAGTTGAAGACTGTCTTCAAGAGACTGTAAGCTACAAAGCTCAAAAAATTCAAAATCTGGAACAAGAAGTAGTCAGTCTTAGGAAGGAAATTGAAAAATATGAAATCACTCTAAAACTACAAGCTCTATGATACATGCAAGCTACAAAAGTTTCAAAAATTACAGAGATTACAAAAGTTTCCCTTTTTGCAACATGCAAACCCTTTTCCCCAAAAAGTTACCAAAATCAGAAAAATCCCCCCCATAAATAGCCCTTTTCCCTTAGGAGCCAAAAAAAATATTCAAGTTATGATTTTTGGTAGTTTGGTGCCAAAAACTATAATTTGAAACTCAAAAATTAAAACACCATTAGAAAATCAACACCTTTTGAAAGTGTACCAACTTCTGGGAGCCATAACTTTTGATCTGGGACTCCATTTTTCAAACCGTTTGAATCATTGGAAAAGTATCGGAGTCAAGAATGTTCTAAAAATATGCTTCACCAATTTCAACAAGTTTTTGGGCCATTTAAGGGCCGTTTAGTGCCTCAATCCTAATTTGAAAGGTTTTCAAGTGCTTTTCTGGGAGACTGAAATTGCAATATCTTTCAAAACAGGAATGATCTCCTCCTTATTCTTTCACCAATATTCTTATTTTTCCATTCTAAATCCTCCCATATAATTTTTGATCAATTTTTGTTCCAAAACACCTTTAATTCCCAAAAGTTGCTAAAAATAGCAGTTGACCAGAGAAAGCAGAACAACAAAACTGAAAGTGGGGATTTACATAAAGACGAAAAGGGTATCTAGAAATGTAAAGATATCTACAAAAATTTTACCAAAGGAAATATAAATACAATGCATGTTTTTGGGTGATGCAAGATTTCCCTTACACCACTGGATGCTCCTGCATCAAAGGATTCCCTAGAATGAATTATGGTAGATGTCTCTTTGAAGGGAAGAGGTGATGTAGTTTAAAGTAAATTTGAGAAAGGAATACCTTGAATAATTTTTGGTAAATATCTCTTAGAAGCGAAGATCCAATATAACCCAATTATAAATAATGGAGCTCTAATAAAAATAGAAACTAGATGCCTTCCTACTATTGGATGAGGAAGAAAAACAAAGTCAAATAGGAAACATTGGGAGACACATAAAGAGATTATTAAATATTTTTGGAAGATGAAAATGAACAATTAGATGGTCAATTGGAGACAAGGATAGTGGAATTCATTTTAACAACCTTATTAGATACTATGGTAGGAGAAAAATAAACATAAAAAGATAATTAAATAAAATAATTATTAGAAAAGAGGAGGTGGCACAAGATAAAGATCAAGGAATAGATGGCGAAACAACAAACCCTCTAAAATAAATAGAATTCCCTCCATAATCTCCAAGTGATCTAATGCGAAACGTTAAATAATTATTTGAATAACAAAAATAGCTCTAATAAATAGCCATATGTTTCCATTATGAGGAATTATTAGCATAACATAAGTAACTCTAGGTAATAGTCATGTTGTCATTACTTTCCCCCTCCTTTCAAATCTAAAATCAACATTTCCCAAATGTCCCTTCTCTAGAAATTCCAAATTGAAGATGCTTTACATAATTTAATACCAAATACTATATTCTATAATGGAAATGTGTATATCACATAAAAATTTGAAAATTCAATCATCACAACTCATAATCAATTTCCAAAAATCATCAAGGAAACACCAACAATACTAGGGAAATAACTTTTCCAAATCCTAGATCAAGAATAGTAATTTTGCATGACAAAAAGCTTTTAATTTGATAAGAAGCATTTATAGGGTGTTGTACCCTTTATACAAAGAGCCACAAGGGCCAATACAGTTCAAGACCAAAAAATATTAAAGACCAATCCAAAAAACATAGACATCGGACCAACAACAGATAGAAAAAAAATGAACCAACAGTAGACTAACTGGCATTTTCCTAGTTCTCAGACAAGAGATTAACAACATCATCCCCAACCCATTCCTAGCCTTATTCAACATTCATCTTGTCCATTTCATACTTCATAACTACAAATAGGGTACTGGTAACTAGTGGACCTACTTGACAATGAAACGAATCAAGCCACAAAATTTCTTGTCCAACTTTTCCATTCTTTCCTACAGCTCATGGAGCTCCTCCCCATAATTTGAAATCTTCACAATATTAGCATGCTTCACATCCAATGAGTCTGAGGACTAGGAAGTCATGTTCTCCTTCTGTACTTTGCTAATATTAGGAATGGAGTGGGGGCCTCCAACATACTCCTCATCCCTACAATCTTTGCTGTCATATTGCTCCTCTTCTGAATCCAAATCATTAACCTACACTTTATTGTTATTCTTATCCATTCTACTAGACCTCCTGATGATGGTATCACCACCAGTCACTACCATAGCCGCAACCATTGTCTCCCACTTAGAATCCCTGCCCACCACATTTTTACCTCTATTGTCCTTGGTTGGAGGCTCCATCAAACCCTTTGCTTCCTCCTTACCTTTTTTCTTTGGGGTGGGTTTTCTAACAATCTTGGCAGGGGTTGACTTAAGCTCATAGAGAGTAGTCATAGCACTAATCTAGGTAATTCCCACATTCCCCTTAAGCTTCTTAGCAAAAGGTTTAGGTTTATGAGTATCAGTAGAAACCAGATGGTTTTTCCTAACGGGACCTTTGGACTTGGCTGGGCATATATTGGTCACAATAGGAGGATCAATTTCCTCAACACAAACATCAAAAATGGGTTTGGGCAAGAAAATCACAAGATGGAAGTTGTGGAGCCTCAAAATGAGGCATTGGTGCAATGGTAGGGGAGAAGTATCATCAGGATTTAGGCTAGTAATCTCAATGCATTTTTCAACAGAGCTCTCTAAATCCTTAAGAAGGAAGAAAGGAAACCTTAACATAATTTTATGTCGGAGGTGATTTAAAAGAGGGAAATGGTAGAAGTAGTAGGCTTTGTATCTACCTTTCAAAGTCACATACTTCATAAGGGTGATGAAAATTTGGTCCCAAGGCTACGAAAGAGCCTCTCTCTCAAACCCCAACTGGTTACGAACTGGCTTCTCATTCCCCACAAAGAAATCATTTATACTTTCATTATCTTGGGCCTTTGTATGCTTCAAGTACTTTTTACCAGTACTTAGAAGCCTCACAGCCTATGTTATCACATCCTCATTCACTTCAAAGGAAATATAACCCATAGTCATGTGTCGATCTTTCCAAGAGTTAGAAAACTACACAGACAAATTAGGGTCATGACTCACCAGACTCTCTATTAAAGGAGCCAAATTGCCTTGAATAGATATGTACCACACCAATGAATCTTTGTAAAATTCAACATAGTTTTCAGGCTCTATTCGTGCCCTATTGCCACCCATAATGTTTCTTTGCACACAGAATAACTAGAAAACCTATGAGAGAAAAAGGTTAGAGAAAATGGTTAAGTGAAAGATCACCTACACACTTAGGATTTTAAGCCAAAAAAAGAAGCCTTGGGTAATCAAAGTAATGTATAGGTTGCACACTTGAGGAGATAATTCCCTAAAAACAATCATTGTGAATTCATAAAAGAGGATCTCCAAACACTTATAGCTAGGTAAGTAGGACATGATGGGAATGGAAGGTGTTCCTTCCATGTTTTTAGTGGAAAACCATCTGGGCTAGGAACTTTGTAAGCCCCCATATTCAAAGTAGCCAACCTAACCTCCTCAAGAGTGACAACATTGAGGATCCCAAGGTTATTAGCCTATGAAATGATGGATGGGAGAGGATCTAGTAGTAGACTGTCCAGAGCTAGATTACGAGCCTTAGGAGCCAAATAAGCCTTCTAAAAATAATATGTAGCCAAGAGATCAATTTGGGAGGGAAAATTGATCACATCCCCTTGATCATTATGCAATTTTTTTGTATGATTCCTTTTCTTATGTTTAATGGAAAAAACATGAAAAAAAGAGGCATTCTATTCACCTTCTTTTAGCCATTGGACCCTAGATTTATGTTTCCAGAAAATTTCCTCTTTCCTTAGAATTTTCTCCCATTCCATTTAGCTCTCTTTTTCCTGGTTGCAAGTAGGTAAACTGACATCCCCCTCCATTTTATTTTGTATTATTTTCAATTTACCCCCAACAAATCTTTTATTCTAGAAAACATCCCCAAAAAACCTTTTTTTCCATCCTTTCACCATACATTTGATATTTCTAAAATATATCCTAAATATGGGGGAGCCACGAACATGAATATTCCACCATTCAAAAATTTTTGTTTTGAAATCAGGGTTGGAATTCCACATTATCTCAAGCTAGAAAGGGAACAAACCAATAGCATAATATTCATTCAAGATTAGAAGCAAAGGATTTTGATCTAACACCATCCTGGGCAGAGCCCGAAGAGAGGCACTAAGTAGGCTAGTCTAGTTATTGGAGCAAAGGAATCTATCTAATCTAACTTAAATCAATTCCTCCCCAAGACACCTGTTTTTCCAAGTAGAAGCTTGGCATAATAAGTCAATGTTAATGAGGCCAGTAGAACTTAGAAAGTTTTCCAAATCAGCCATGCTATCAAAATAATCCATCAATCCACCACTTTTCTCTAAAGGAAATAAGGGGAAGTTGAAGTCCCCATCTACCAACCAATGAGAACTGCTATTATTTTTAACCCAACTAGAAAGAATCTACAACAAAGAATTTCTAGCATTTCTTTGGTTTGGAGCATAAACATTGATAATTGACCAAGAGCTGCCCAAGTAGGAAAAGGAAATTCCCACACTACTTCGGCAACGTAATAGTTTAGAGCCATTAAACCTAGAAGGGTTCCAAAGCACAACAAGACCACCTAACACCCCTTCAACATCACTATAGGAGTAAGTGGCACTTGACCATAAATACTTAGCAATATTATCAAAATTATCTTTCTTCATCTTGGTTTTTGGTAAAAGTCACACATCTATCTTATGTTCTAAAACATAGTTCTTCAAAGCAAGTTGCTTATGAGAGCTATTCAACCCTCACACATTCCATGAAATGACCTTCATTTTTGACCTTTCTTGGAGGAAAATTTCAACGTCCTCTATTTACCAATGGATATATCATTCGTAGTCTCTCTCAACCTCGCTTGTCTCTAGCTAGGTCTTCTAGGTTTGGAGTCATCTCCCACATCTACCTTCTTCTTCCTCCCTCTTTTCTTTGGGGTTACCCAGTTATCCTCTTCTATAGCTTTCACCTGATTCAATCCCTCTAAACTAAAATTTATCTCATCAATAACTTTAGTACCCATATCCTCTGAAATTTCACCCTCTTCACCCATAGTCTCACTGGTCCAAACCAAACCCATGTCCAATAGGGATCCTCCTACTAACTCACCCCCCCAAAATCTAGGCTAGAAGATAGATCATCTACATCCAACATCTTTTCAACTACCACATTCTTAGTTAGAGAAGGAATAGCAAGGATCAAAGCTAAATCTACACTAGAAATCTCCATCCCACTGAGAGGATCCCTCAAGATTTAGGGTTCAACCAAAACTAGCGAGGCAGACTTGGCTTGATTGCCATCCTTCATAAAATCATTTTCTAGAAGAGGGTGAGAATTAGTAACAGATAGTCTACCGATTAAAGGAAGATTTACAGTTAGAAATAAGGTGGACAATTTTGCACACTTCTGATAGTAAATGACAACATTTTCATAGCACATCGGTTGGACCCAGGCACTGAACTTAAAGCACAACGTCATAAAGTTAGGAAGTGTCTTATTCACACTAATATTCACTCAAAAGCAGGAAAACACTAACCTGGATTTGGATCTGGTGATGGAGTCTAAAGTAATGAACTATCCCAAGGAATCTCCAATGGTTTTGAAGATGGATTCATCCTATTATTCCAAGGGCAATCCAAGTACAAGAACCCAAACCAGTGTTGATTTATTTAGATCTACTGTAGGGTCAAACCCGGGCTTCCAACAAAATAATTTCAAACTGTGCTTTCCATACACCCAAGGCCCAAAGGAGAGAACCACAACCAAGTATTTCAAGGCCGTGGATTTGAAAAGGAAGAGACCACCTAACATTGCAAAAATTTCCTCACTTCCTTTGAGGCACAAATTAGCAACAACCCATCTTTGAACCATATCCACAATGGGATGGAAAGAGAGAAAATGACTCACAACTATGTTCTCCATGGAGGAGAGAATCCTATCACTGATTGTATTAGAGATAGAAAAATCTGTTCTTGAAGCTTTGACTTCCTCTTCAAAAAGAGGTGAAGTATTTGAGCTCTATTTACCAGTGGTCCACACATCCTTCCAACCTTTAGTTTCTGGAAGAATCTCGACCGCCAACACTTCCACACTAGACAATACTAGAATCATGAGTGACTCTGATAGACCCACAACCAAAGGAACAAACCCTCTAAGAGTGGCTCCTGAGAGACATGAGTCTGCATGTGACAAGGTGAGGCTTGGGTCAAGAGGGGATAAAGGGGGACGATGGGGTACCCCTAGGGAAAAATGCACCATGCACATAGGCTGTTCAAATGTGGACAAAGGGTTGACAATATAGGGTATAGGGTTGAGAGTATAAGATTGAGTGATAAGGTATAGTTTTAAGGGTATAAGAACCTTGAGGTTTGAAGGTATAAGGTTTAGGGTAGAGCGTATAGGATTGATGGCCTACGAGTAAGTGTAGGTTTTAGGGTTGATGATATATCGTATAGGGTATAGGGTTGAGGGTATAGCATTTAGGATTGAGTGTATAGGTTCGAGGTTTCATCCTATAGGCTTTGGTCCTAGGGTTGAGGGATATTGTTTAGGGTTGAGGGTATATGATATAAGGTTTATGTTTGAGTGTATATGGTTGAAGGTTTATTATATAGTGCTTAGAGCCAAGGGTTGAGGGATAGGGTTAAGGGTTGAGTGTATGGGGTTAGGGGTTTAGGGTTGAGTGTATAGGGTTTTGGGCCTACAACCTCTCTATAAGGTTGTGGATTGAGGGTATAGGGTATATGGTTGAGGGTTTATACACACACACACATATCATATAGGCCATAGTTCCCAAGGTTGAGGGATAGTGTTTAGGGTTTAGAGTTGAGGGTATAGGGTTGATGGATTAGGGTATAAGTTTTAGGTTTAACCTATTAGATTTATGGAATAAGGTTGAAAATATAGAGTTTAGGGTTGAGAGTATAGAGTTGAGGGTTTAGGGTATAGGGTATAGGTTTTAACCTATTAGCTTTAGGGTGTAGGGTTGAGGGATAGGGTTTAGGGTTGATAGCATAGGGTATCTAGAGTTTAGGGTTATGGGTATATAGTTTAGGGTTAAATGTATAGGTGTGAAGGTTAAGTGTATAGGTTTGAGGGTTTAATATTAAGAGGTTATAGGTATAGTGTTTAGGGTTAAGTGTACAAGGTTGAAGGTTTATCCTATAGGCTTTAGGGTTTATGATAGGGTCTAGGGTTGATGCTTTCTATCTCTCTCTACCTAACTCTCACTACCTACCTCTCCCTCACATACCATATTTCTTCCTCCCTCTCCCTCCCTTTCTATCCCTATCTCACTCTTTAAATCCATTTTAATCCCAAAACTAAAAAAATGCATACATTTTTTGTTAAGTTAAAAGAATGTACATGTTTTTTTAAGTTAAAATCATGTACCCTATTAAGAAATCAGAAGTTTGATTGTTTAACAACTTTGACACATAGGAAAATTATTCACTACTATAACCTTATTCTTGTAACAAATATTCAATTAATTAAATATTGTGGTAGACCACTTAATAAGTATTTATGGAAAGTTTGTGAAGATAACCATGAGTATACTTGATACTATTAGGGTTAGAGTTGATTTGTAAGGCTCAATAGATTGAATTTGGGCCAATTGTAGGTATTCAATGTGTTTGGGCATTGGTATTTAGTGTTGAATGTTTTGAAATTAGGGAATCGAGTACTAGTGAACTAATTGTGGAAGGAATTAGGATCTATACAATGACATTTATCATCTCAGTGAGCTAAATGGATAGAGTTGTCTCACTGCACAAAAAGATGAAAACTGGATTTGGCACAGAAGGTTAGGACATAATAATTTTTATGATATTGTAAATATTAGTTCAAGAGGGATGGTCTAGGATATGACAAAGATTAAGAAGCCTCAATCAATCAGGTGTAATCCATGTCATGAAGGGAAGCAAACAAGAAGAAAATACCCTGTTAAGGAGTATTGCACATCAAAACCATTAGATCTAGTTCATATAGAGCTATACAAACTCATGAGGACTAAAATTACACAAGGAGATAGATATTTCATGATGCTCATTGGTGATTACACTAGGATGACTTGGTTAACATTTATGAAAGAAAAGTTAGAAGCATTTGAGAAGTTTAAGGAATTCAAGGCATTATTAGAAAATGAAACCAGAAGGATAATCAAAGTTCTAAGTTTTGACAAAGGTGGAGAATTCACTTTTGAGAAGTATGGTATATTTTTTGAAGAGCATGGGATTTGGAGGTAGTTATCTGATTATAAAACTCCACAAAAAAAGAGTTGTAGAAAGAAAGAATTAAATTATACAAGAGATGGAAAGAACCATGCTATGTCAAGAAAATCTACTAGATATGTATTGGAGAGAAGCTACATAGACTGGTGTATATATTCTGAATAGAGTATGAATCAGGTACAAAACTAAGAAGACACCAAATGAGCTATGAAGAGAAAGATCGACATCAATAAGATTCCATAAAATATTTTGGAGAAAGTGCTACATTAAGAGAGATGAAGGAAATTTGGGTAAGTTTGATTCCAAATTAGATGAAGTTTTCCTTGGTTATTCTTTAAGTAAAGCCTAAAGATGTTATAAAAAAATATTGAAGAGGATAATTGAAATTGAAAATTTGAGAGTTGATGAAACTATTTAGTCTACAAGTATTCCAGAAGTAGAAGATGATGGAGAACCAACTCATAGCAACATTGAAGATTTAGAAGTGGTTACAAAGACTCCAAAAAAGTATGTTTAGAGAAATTATTTTGAAGACTAGATCATAAGAGACAAAGACAGTGGGGTTCAAATCCAGAAGATACTTGAGAGAGGAAGAGAGAAATAACACTTTGATTTACCGTCAAAGTTAGATCCAAACTCATATAAAGAAGCAAGCAAAGAGAAAGGCTAGATCAAAGCTATAGAGGAATAACTAAATCAAATAATGAAGAATGAGACTTGGGAACTTGTCCCAAGACATAAAGGAAAGAATGTGATTGAAACCAAGTAGGTTTTCAAAATCAAGCTAAATGAGGAAGGAGAGGTAATTTGGAACAAGCAAAGACTTGCATGCAAAGGGTATAATTAGGTTGAAGGCATAGACTTTTAAGAGACATTTGATCTAGTGGAAATACTAGAGGAAATAAGAATGTTCTTAGCTCTTTCTATATTTAAGAACTTCAATGTGTACCAAATGGATGTGAAGTCGGCATTCTTGAATGGACAACTAGAAGAAGAGGTTTATATTGAACAACCATAAGGATTTCAATGTTATAACAATCTTGATTATATTTGTAGATTGAAGAAGGCTTTGTATGGACTCAAGCAAGCTCCCAGAGCTTGACATTCAAGGTTGGATAGATACTTGTAGTATCAAGGATTTTGAAGAGGAACTACAAATAGTTATACTTACATAAAAATAGAAGAACAACTATTGATAGTTGTAGTCTATGTATATGACATCATTTTTTGGAGGTAGTGAAGACATGTTATAGCACCATAGTTGTGTAGTTACTGTTTACTATTACTACATAGGGTAAATATGAATGTAATGCAAATTATAGAGATGAATAAATTATGCTTGTACCCTATTATAAATATGAATGTTGTCTCATTTGATATTACCTCAATTGATGTTATTCATGGTGAAATACTACATATTTGTGAATGAAAGGTTATTGAATTATTATTATTATTCTAACTTTGGAAATTCTTATATATATACTACATATGTTATGAACAATTGACTACCATAGGCATGTGTTAGTGCATGCAGGTATGTGTTACATTCCTCTAGGAAGAGGGGAAGTATCACTTGAGAGAATATCTTGGTCAGGTAATTGATAACTTAAACTATCTGAGCATACACACACCAAATTAGTTTGGTTGAGTTTAGACATAGAAGTGGGAAGTTGGTTTAAGTCATCCCTACTTTGTAATATCTACATTAGTAAAGGTCTTGTTTACTACCGAGCACATTTTTGGGTGAAGTTTATCTGTTTGAGCTTGTAAGTTCCTCCCTTATATCCCTATGCTTGATATTTTGGTTGATGAGGGTTTATATTTATATATATGTACTTATACATATATACACATGAGCATTCATGCTTGGAAAGAATGTATGCATACATACATACACACACACACACATATATATAACATCTCTATGTGTTTGACTATCAAAGCAATGGTTTATATTTGATATATGCATAAATGGTAATGCACATATATGTTTATATATACGTTATTGCATTAATATCATTGCACTTGATATATATAAATAAGTATCATTTTTTAATATTGTATTATTGTGTGTTTAACCACATGTTCATATTTATTCAATTATTGAATGGATTATTTTGGTTGAACGATGTGTATATGTACATATAGGTAGTTATTGTATTAGAATAATGAGAAGAGTATTTATCAAATCTTGAGTTGAAGTTTATATATATATATATAAATGATATTATATGTGAGATATTAACCTTGACTCATTCATTTAATTATCAAATGTATACTTTTAACATGAAATATATATAGATGTATTTATTAGAATACACACACACACACACACACACACACACACACACACATATATATACAATTATGCTTAAAATTAAAGCTATTTCATTGGTATATATATATACATGTATGTGTATTTATATAAAGCTATATATATATATACACACATATAAGAAATGTTAGAGACCGAATGCATGCAACATATGCAAGCAGTTAAAGGCTGAATATAAATTATATTGGCCAAGATTAAAAGGGAAAACTATATACAATATATTGTGTAGCCATTGAAGTTGATACCTTTGGACATTCTTTCTAGAATAGACCAATGAGATACCCATATATATTTGGCTGAGTTGCAAGGAATTGAATAGTTTCTAATTAAGCAGATGAACTGAATGCCAATGCAGAAAAAGTGAAGACTCAATCAAAGAATTCTGAGGGAGATTTGATGAGTCTTAAAGGCAGAAAGTATATGAGCATTTGATGCACAAACCATACTTAATGGAATGACATCTTATATTCTTTAATATCGACCATCTCTTATTCATTGAAGTTGATTTATAAGGTTGTGTTACAGTTGATAGAGACTTTGGAATGAAGGTTGATATTGACCATGTCAAGAGAAGCCAATTTAATAGCTTTTGACTGCTAGTGGAAAATGATTATCATAATGAATACCATGTGATATATGGTGTAGCATTGAATTTGATATTGTTGGTTGTAGAATTCTTGACTTGGTCGACATCTTTAATGAGACCATATTTGACTTTGTCTTACATATTAAACTGTTTATGTCGATTCATTCACCATTGTCATAATTTGGAAGTTGACTAAGTTCAATGGCACCAAATGTGAAGGAAATAGAATAGGAATTAGTGATACCTTTGATTTTGATTTTCTATAGATTTCTTCTCATTTTAATAATTCAAATTTTCCATGTACATTTGGAATAAGTCTTTGAATGTTGTCAAGGAAACAAGTCGATCTAGAGGAGGTTTTGCTAAGTCTAAGTTTATTTTATCACCACCTTATTGTTGAGTTGCTTTGCATAGATCTTGTTGTAATTTTACATGCCTAAATTATAGGCTTTGAGGTTGCTTGGTTGCTTTATAAATATTTGAACTTTTTCATTTGTGATGCAGGAGCATCCAGTGGTGTAAGGGCAATCTTGCATCACCCAAAAATACTTAAATTTCAAGTTTCTTAGTTTTTATATGTTTTTATATTTTTGGATACCCTTTTCATCATAATGAAATTCCCAATTTATGATTTTTATTTTCTATTCCTGGGTTGAAAGATATTGTAGTTTTAGTTTCCCAGATTTGTACTTGAAAATCTTCCAAGTTAGATTTGAGGCACTTAAAGTTCCCAGAACGGCCCCAAAACTTGCCAAAATTGGCGTAGTAGATTTTGAGCACGTTGTTGACTTTGAGACCTTTCCAACAGTTCAAATGGTTCGCGAATCGGAGCCCCGGATCAAAAGTTATGGCCCCGTGAAGTTGGCGCACTTTCTAGAAGATACAATTGCAAATGTTCTTTTGAAATTTGAACTTCAAGTTGTAATTTTGAGCGCCAAACTGCCTAAACTCAAATTTTAATTTTTTTTTGGCTCCAAACTAAAGAGGAGCTCTATTTATGTGTGGGTTTCTAATTTTTGGATAGCCTTTTGGGGACAAGCTCACATATTGCGAAAGGGTTATTTTGTAGCTTTCTATAACTTGCATGTGTTGTAGAACTTGGGGACCTGAGATCCTCTACATGTAAGAAGCTCCACTTTCTGAATAATAAAATTATTCTCTTGTTTGTGGGTTATTTTCTAAGTCTCGGGTTGTGCCCTCATTAAGTGGTATCAGAGCGAGGTTTTCTTGAGCATGTGGATAGATCGTCGATCATGAGGTAGTTCACACCAAGACTGTGGTTGTGGGTCGAGGTTAAGAAATATGCCTCAAAGAGTGATGCCTGGTAGGTGTGGTGGTGCCAGAGGTGGTTGAGGTGGCAAAAATGCTGGTGGAAGAGATGCACTAGCAGCCCTTCAGAGACAGATTGATGTGTTACAAGAGTAGTTGAGAAGAGGGTTAAACCCGAGGGAGGAAAGTGAGGATGAAGGAGAGGAAGAATGTTCAAGTGTAGAAGAGGAGGAAGAAGCAATTGATCAAGACCAAATGTGGCTAATAAGGGCCATTTCAAAGAATGGGAAAAGACCCAGAGTAGAAGTCCCCAGTTATTCCAGAAGTCTGAACCCGGAAGAGTTGATCGGCTGGATCAATGAGCTAGAAGAATCTTTTGAGTATGAGGAAATAGAGGACATAAATCGAGTTAAGTTTGTGAAAATGAAGCTGAAGGGCCATGCCAGTATTTGGTGGAAAGAGGTCCAGTTGGAAAGAAATCAAAGAGGAAAAGTCAAGATCACCAGATGGGATCATTTGGTAGACAAACTAAAGAAGCAGTTCATACCAGTGGACTACGAGTTAGATCTATTAAAGAAATTGCAAGGGTTGAAGCAAAGAAGCAGATCTGTGAAAGAATATACTAAAGATTTTCACAAGATAATCATCAGAATGGGTCACACAGAGGCCAATAAGGAGAAGGTAGCTCGATATCTTAATGGGTTATGACCAAGCATTCAGGAGGAGTTAAGCCTAGTCAAAATCACCACCATTGAGGATGTGTATCAGTTTGCTCTGAAGGTGGAAGAGAAGATGAACAAAAGATTTGATGGAAAATAAAAAGGACAAGGAGGTCAAAGTGGAAGGGGTAGTGGAAGACCTTCAAGAAGCTGAAATGATGATGAAAAGTAAAGTGAAGATGTGGGTACCAGCCGAAGCCAAAGAATGACAACTTCTACCACCCTCATGATCAAAATAGTGGTGATCAAAGAGGTAGAGGACGAGGGAGATATGGACAAGGATCTAGAAGAGGTGGTTTCAGAGGAACGTATTTCTAGTGTGGTGAAGAAGGGCATTGAGTCTATGAATGTCCACAACACCAAGGAAGGGCAAACAAAAGGCCAAAAGGTTGTGGAAGGGTTGTGCATGTAGATGAAGAGGCCCAATCTGAACATTCAGATGATGCTGAAAGGGGAGAAGCCCTAGTGATTAGGAGAGCCCTAGTGACTAAGGAAAAGGAACCAAAATAGAGGAAGAATCTATTTCGCACAAGGTGCAAGTGTGAAGGAAAATGTTGTGATGTCATTATTGATGGTGGGAGCACCGATAATTTGGTGTCATAGGAGATGGTCACAAAGTTGAAGCTGAAGAGGGAAAGGCACCCACATCCATATTGGATTGTCTGGTTGTAGAAAGACCACAAATTTTTGGTCAATGAGCAGTGCCTAGTAAAGTTCAAGATCGGGAGCTACCATGATGAGGTACTCTGTGATATCATCCCCATGGATGCATGTCACATGTTGTTGGGGAGGCCGTGGCAGTTCGATAAGCGAGCTATACATGATGGCCATGCAAACACTTATTCCTTGACAAAGGATGGGGTTAAACAAGTTGAAACCTGAAAGGAGACTGAAGAAAAGGTATGTAGTAGTGCTAGAATTTGTTATGTAGATGGAAGAAAATTTTTAGAAGGTATGAAGCATGAGTGTGTGTGTTATGCATTGATTCCTAGAGTGAGTAAGGAGGATAGTGAGAAGGTTCAGAAGAAGTTTCTGGGATGTTGGATGAGTTTCAGGATATTGTTTTTGATAATGTACCTGAGGTTTTACCACCAATAAGGAAGATCAATCATCAAAATGACTTGATTCCTGGAGCTAGTTTTGCCAAATAAGGCAGCTCATAGAATGATTCCAGCAGAAAATGAGGAGTTGAACAGACAAGTTCAAGAGTTGTTGAGAAAAGGTTTGATAAGGGAGAGTTTGAGTCCATGTGTACAGATTCCCAAGCCATAAACAAGATAACAATCAAGTATAGATTTCCCTTGCCAAGGATGGATGACCTGATGGACTTTTTGAGTGGAGCTCAATACTTCACAAAGATTGATCTAAGAGTGGATATCACCAGATCTAGATTCGAGAGGGAGATGAATGGAAGACTGCCTTCAAGACCAAAGAGGGCTTGTACAAGTGGTTAGTCATGCCTTTTGGGCTAACCAATGCACCGAGCACATTCATGCGGCTCATGAATGAGGTACTAAAAGAATTTCTGGAAAGTTTTGTTATTGTGTATTTAGATGATATTTTGATTTTCAGTAAGATGTTGGATGAGCATCTGATGCATATTCAGAGAGCCTTTGAGAAGTTAAGAGAAGAAAAACTATTGATTAATCTGAAGAAGTGTAGTTTTGTGAAGAGGAAGTTAGTGTACTTGGGGTTTGTTGTCTCAGCAGAAGATCTCAAGATGGACCCAGAGAAGGTGAAGGCTATTCTAGAATGGCCTACCCCAAGAACTACTACTGAGGTGAGATCTTTCCATGGTTTGGCTAGTTTTTATAGAAAGTTCATTAGAAACTTCAGTAGTATTTGTGGACCCCTGACTGAAACAATGAGAGGGGATAGAAAAGAATTCAAGTGGAGCACTGGAGTGGAAAAAAGTTTTGAACTGTTGAAGTGGAAGGTGACATAGCAACCTGTTCTAGCCCTCCCAAAATTTCAACAAGGGTTTTCAGGTGGATTGTGATGCCAGTGGTTGTGCCATTGGAGCAGTGTCAAGCCAAGAAGGTAAGCCCATTGCCTATTTTAGTGAAAAGTTAAATGATGCCAAGAGAAAGTATTCTGTATATGATCAGGAATTTTATGCGATAGTTCAAGCATTAAAGAAATGGAGACATTATTTGTTGTTGAAGGAATTTGTTCTATATACTGATCATCAGGCCTTACAGTACCTAAATAGTAAGGGAAAATTAAATCATAGGCATATGAAATGGGTAGAGTTTTTGTAGAGTTATACCTTTGTTTTGAAACATAGGAGTGGGAAGTCAAATAGGGTTGTAGATGCCTTAAGTAGGAGGCATACATTGATGACAAAGATGCAGATTGAAGTGGTTGGGTTCAATGAACTCAAGAAGACATTGTATGCAGAAGATCCTAATTTTGTAGAGGCTTGGAAAGCTTGTAAGGAACCTGTTATAGTGGACAGGACAAGGTGGCTGGATTTCATAATCCAAGATGGCATGTTATTTAAGGGAAGTCAATTGTGTATCCTGAGGAGTTCCATGAGGGAGAACCTGATAAAGGAGAAGCATAGTGGAGGAATGGCAAGACATTTTGGTCAGGATAAGACCATTGCCATTATTAGTGAGCATTATTATTGGCCTCAATTGTCATAGGGTGTGAAGAAGTTTGTACAAAGTTGTAGGGTATGTCAGATGGCTAAAGGAGTGAGCTAGAATACATGCTTATATCAGCCCTTACCTATACCAGAGAGGCCATGGGATGATATAAGTATGGACTTTGTTCTTGGTTTTCCAAGGACACAAGGAGGGAATGATTCAGTCTTTGTGGTGGTGGATAAGTTTTCGAAGATGGTACATTTCATTCCATGTCAGAAAACCCATGATGCAGTGCACATTGCTGACTTGTTCTTCAAAGAGGTGGTGAGGCCACATGGTCTGCCAAAGAGTATTGTTTCAGATCGTGACACCAAATTTGTGGGGTACTTTTGGAGGACCTTGTGGAAGAAGCTAAAGACAGAGCTAAAGTTCAGTTCTGCACACCATCCACAAATAGATGGGCAGACAGAGGTTGTTAATAGGAGTCTGGGTAACCTACTGAGATGTTTGGCAGGAGATAAACCCAAGGGATGGGACTTGATCTTACCCCAAGCATAATTTTCTTACAACAATTCTATCAACAAAAGCACTGGTAGATCACCATTCTAGATTGTGTATGGAGGTAGCCCAAGAATAGCCCCAGAATTGAGGAAGATGGACCAAGAGAAGAAAATAAGTGTTGAAGCCAAAGATTTTGTAGAGCACATCAAGAATATACATGAGAAGGTACGAGAACACATTAATAAGTTGAATATGCAGTATAAGGCTAAGGCAGATCAGAAAAGGAGGAATAAGGAGTTTCAGATTGGCGATGAAGTAATGGTCCACTTGAGGAAAGAAAGGTTTCCTGTGGGAACCTATAACAAATTGAAGATGAAGAAATTTGGTCCCTATAAGATTTTGAAGAAGCACGATTCAGGGAATGCATATGAGGTAGAGTTGCTTGATGGAATCAACATTTCCCCTATGTTCAACCTTTCAGATTTGACAAAGTATCATGAAGGCGGAATAGAGGAAGCACCAGCAATAGGGTAGTATGGCATTCCAGCACCTACTTCAGAAAGGGAGGAGATTGAAGCAATCTTGGATAGTCGTGTGGGAAGGAGTACTAGAAATAGGTAGTATAAAGAATATTTGGTGAAATGGAGAGGAAGGCCTGTGGAAGATTCATCCTGGCTATCTAAGGAAACGGTTGAATGGTTGGGTTTTCCTCAACCATCTTAGATATGATGGGGTCACTTCTCAAATTACCCTGGGTGTCTGATGCAGGAGCATCCAGTGGTGTAAGGGCAATCTTGCATCACCCAAAAATACTTAAATTTCAAGTTTCTTAGTTTTTAGATGTTTTTACATTTTTGGATACCCTTTTCATCATAATGAAATTCCCAATTTACGGTTTTTATTTTCTATTCATGGGTCGAAAGATATTCTAGTTTTAGTTTCCTAGATTTGCACCTAAAAATTTTCCAAGTTAGATTTGAGGAAATTAGAGTTCCTAGAATGGCCCCAAAACTTTCTGAAATTGGCATAGTTAATTTCAAGTACGCTGTTGACTTCGAGACCTTTCCAACAATTCAAACGGTTCACGAATTCGAGCCCTGGATCAAAAGTTATGGCCCTGTGAAGTTGGCGCACATTCTAGAAGATACAATTGCAAATATTCTTTTGAAATTTTAACTTCAAATTGTAATTTTCGGTGCCAAACTTCCTAAACTCAAATTTTAATGTTGTTTTGGCTCCAAACTAAAGAGGAGTGTATTTATGGGCGGGTTTCTAATTTTTGGGTAGCTTTTTGGGGACAAGCTCGCATATTGCGAAAGGGTTATTCTATAGATTTCTGTAACTTGCATGTGTTGTAGAACTTGGGGACCTGAGATCCTCTGCATGTAAGAAGCTCCATTTTCTAAATAATAAAATTATTCTCTTGTTTGTGGGTTATTTTCTAAGTCTCGGACTGTGCCCTCATCAATTTGTGAGGGACACATTCTTTACAAGAGATTATACATATTTTGCAATTCATAATTTTGTATTTTCCCAACCATACTTTGCTTTGCATTGAGAGAGAAAGAGAGTGAGTTTTACTTACTTTGTGAGGGAGTGATATTTGAGAGGAGTAAGCTATCAACTTGAGAGAGATATTTTAGTTGTGACATTCTTGAGAAGTTGATTTCAAGCTGATTGCTATTGGAAGAGGGCTACATTGCTATATTTGGTTTGGATAAACGATAACAGGCATGGATATCTCTTCTTCTTTGTTATTTTACTTTTGAATGATGTGTCTTCCATGCATGGTTGAGATGTCCTTTCTAGTATCAACAATATAGAACTTCAAGTGTTTTAAAAAGGAAATTGAAGCTTATATGTTGTTTTCATATTGTGTTTTTAAAGTATTCCAGAGTAGGAGAGATTGCTTGACATAGGTATTTAACTATACTAGATATTTTTAAGCATGGGCTGCTCATAGCTAGTTATTTGATTATAATAGATAGCTAGTGGGTTACTTGTGGATTGAGAGGTTTAGTGATACCTAATGAGTTAGAGCTACTACTTGATTAGTGTCAATGCACACTGAAATACAAGAGTTTTTGTATTGATAAGAGTATACTCATAGCTTAAACCCACTTGTTAAAAGAGGTGATACTCTTGAATAGAGTCCTCTATTATTATGATAACTCTTTGATTGAGGCCATGCATTATATTTTTATTTTACTCCATGATATGAGGTATTTTTGTCATAAGTATTATATACTAGGTATGATTGAACATGAAAGAAACATATGGTACACTTAGCTAAGTTATTGATTTAACTAGGAAAGCTTATGTTTACTCCTAGGATAGATAATCTAGTATGGGAGGGAGTTTGTGTACTTGTAAGTAGAATTATTCCAAGTATGTAGGTTATCTCTAGGATGATGGACTATCCATTGAAGGAAATACCTATGTGTATCTTAAGATAGCCTTAAGTCAAATCAGCCCTGAGTAGTGTATGTGACAAATGACCTTTAGTAGAACATACTAAATGAAACACTTTGATCAACATCGTGTGACGACTTTTGGCTCCACTGTCAGTCCATCATGATCTATTATTACATGCTAGACAAAGACTATGGGATTACAAGTTCTAGTTATGTATGACAACAATATGCTCAATTGGTTGTCATTATCGGTTACTCTACCAATCTCTTTGTTGAAGGGAAGGGTCATCTATCAAATGATAAATGTGTGAGGGACCACATTATGAGTCGATGGTTGGTAGAAAAGTGCTTGAGTGATGCTTCTCCTCCATATCAGGTGATAGAAGAACCAAGATTTGAAAGGAAGGATCATGGACTGTCTTACTACTATTTGTTCTAAAGCTCATTGAAGTTATGTATATAAGTGTATGTATTCTTTTGTTGTTATAACTTGTGAAGTTATTGTAAAGAAATGGAATCTTTATTCCCATTAGATATGACATCTTGTTTGTATATTCTCAATAAAAGAAAGATAATTTTTATTGCAATGACTTGTTACCTAATTTGCTTACATGCAAGGTGTAAATTTAGAAATTTTTATTGTGTTGAAGGGTTGGCATGTTACACATGTGCAAGGAATTTTAGAAGGCAATGAAAAATAAATTTTAAATAGTAATGATAGGAGAATTATCCTTGTTTCTTGGATTGCATATTGAAGAGTTAGACTAAGGAATTTTCATTTCATAGCATAAGTACCTAAAGGAGATGTTGAACAAGTTTAAAATAGATTATTTCAAACTGGTTGGAACATTATGGTTATAGGATGCAAATTAGGTAAAGATGATGAATCTATTCTAATAGATCAAACTTTGTATAGATGCATGATTGGTAGTTTGTTGTATGTGACAACATCTAGACCAAATATTATGTAGGCAATTGGAATGGTTTCCATATTTTAGGAAGCACCTAAAGAGACTCATGTTAAAGAAATGAAGAGAATATTTAGGTATTTGAAGGCTACTAAATATTTTGGACTATGGTTCCAAAGAGTGAAAATTTCACTCTGACTACATACATAGATATAGATTGGGTAGGATGTGTTGATGACGAAAAAAGCACAACTAGAGGAGCATTCTTTCTTGGTCGAATTTTGGTGCCTTGGTTGAGCAAGAAATAGGAATTAATCTCTCTATCTATAGTAGAACCAGAATACATTTTTATAGCATCATGTTGCACTCAAGTGCTTTAGATGAAGAAAAAATTGAAGGAAATGAAGATTGAATTTGATGAACTTATGACTATTCATTGAAATATTTCAAAGAATTTGGTGATGCACTCAAGAAAAAAACACATTGCAATCAAGTATCACTTCTTGAGGGAGAAGGTTGCAGATAAGGAGGTAAGATTCAGGTGTGTTGATAAAAAGGAGTAAGTTTCAAATATATTCATGAAGCCACTTCCTAAGGATACATTTGTGTTTCTTTAGTAGAAGATGGGAGTTTTTTGTCCCTCCTCTTTAATCAAGAGGAAGCACGGGTTGAGGGGGAGCTTGGTCTCCCTACCACAAGAAATCTTGGTGGTCTTGTGGAGTATTTTTAGAGGTAGTGAAGTATGGAATTTGGTGGAGTCTATTTGTGAAAAAAGTTTTCATATTATGTAGTGCACCAGAAAATCAAGAAAGGAGGAGAAGGATATGTTTGCAAAAGCTAGTATCAATGTGTATGTGTGGTGCCTCCTCATAGGGTGAACAAAAGGAATAAGGAATTTCAACTTATTGTTGACCCTTTGTGATTTATGTCAAAGGGGGAGAAAGTGAGCCCAAAATGTTGAAATGCTCAGAACAAATAATGATCTCAAAGTGCTATATATTCCATAGGGGGAGAATTCTACAATGAAGAAATCATTATAAAATTTCATTTGCTAGTATAACATTTTTTTGTTTTCCATCAATGACAAAGGGGGATTGTTGAATATAATTTTCCATTGATGTCAAAGGTTGTCAATAATGATAGAGTTTCCAGTCAAAAGTTTCTCAAGGATGAAAGAGATTGTAGGAGTACTTTGAATTATCATTGTATTCCCCTTGACTTAAAGAGGTGTATTTCTACACTAGTATTATTAGTTTCTTGAGTTTTCAAAGGTGATGTTCAACATGCAAGAATTTTGAAGTGACATAAGACTCTTTTTTCTTGTCTGTCAACCTGTTCATGTTCAAGACATGTGTTGTAATGAATAGTAGTATATAGAATTTAAATATTGCATGTGGTGTTAGGAAAGGACCTAATTAAGGTTCATGTGGTGGCACACAACATCAAGATATTTTGGCAACAAGAATTAAATATGTTTAGACCATTATATTAGATGTTTCATGTAATTTGAATTTAGGTCCACCTTAAGTTGTCCTAGATCTTTGCAGATCCTTGGCCGATATAGAAGAGTGTTAATATAATGTCATGATTCTATTTCAAATGTTTAGATGCATCAATATATACTGCATGAATTATAATTATATTTGTGCGAAGTAGAGTTGGTGGTTGGTGAAAATTATAGAGAACGTGGTGAAAATAAAAGGAGAATTACATTCCAATGTGTGTTCATATATTAGAAAATCATTTATATTGAGGAAGACTATTAGTTGTAACTCTAGCACATGTTGAGTTACTTTCAAGATCTATAAGCTTTATATTTGTATTCTGATAGGAGTGGCGTTCTACCTATTATACTATTTTATTTTGGTATTGGTGTCTCTAGTAGGTTGGTGCCTAAAAACACAATAGCATATTGTTATTGTAGATTCCCTAATAAATTCTAGTAAATTTGGTGACAATCACACAATTCATAGGAAAACCTAACTAAAAAGTCCACTTGAACCTTTGGAAAGACCTTCATTGAATTATCAACCAGGGCTAGTAAGCTTGTGATGGTATTGGCACTACATGTGCTTTGAAAGACTTGAGAATACCTAAATCATCCTAGTACAGGTGTTACATTTGTTGAGAAATCATAAAACTACATAACAATAAAGGAAGTAATGTTGGCACTATTGTTGTGGGTACCTACAGTATAAGACTATAACTAATTATTTCCAAGAAATGAATGCTAGAATTTAATTGATACTAATAACTAAACCTACATTCTAGAGTACAAAAAAATTAAGAAAGCGAAAGCATAAATTTAAAACAATAATTTTTCATGAATAATATAATAAATCTAATTAACATGCATTTATGAAATAAATACACTACAATAGAAGTAACTATAAATAAAATGAAGGGAGGGAAAATTACCTTGAGTAACTCAAATATAGCTTCTTAGGTTAATGCAATTATAATAATTCAAAAAAATTCATTGCACAACTCTAAAATATCACATAAGATTCTGTTGAGATATCTTATTCATGAAATCATGATTGAACAAAAAAACATTTTCTATGTGAGAACAACCAACTAAAAAGTATCTAGAAACTATATATTCTCTTGAATAAATTAGCAAACTCCTAATACCTAAACCACCAAGCCATACATATAGGCATGAAGCAAGTTTATTAAAACAAGGACTCTAAACTAAAATCATAAATCACCACTCCCTATATATTAAAGTGTGATAAAGTATAACTAAAAAAGAAAGAAAAGTCCAAGTAGAACTAAAACTTTACTATGATAGAACTGGAACATGGACTATTTGAATTAGTCACATTAGACTCCTATCTGTAATAGGGTTCTTCTCCTTCAACATCTTTATTAAATGTTATAATGATAAAAAAGGGATCATGATGGGCCAAAAAGTGCCAATATGATGGGTATGTGGCGGACGACTTTCTTTTTTACCCAAAATTGATGAAACGAAAAGGGTTTTTAAAGGAGATTCTCAACTTTCCACCAATATAAATTATGTTTTACTTTGAATTTAATAAGTAATTATTATTCATTTTCTACTTGAATTATGACTAAACTCCTGATTGATAGGCTTATTGAAAAACATCTATAGCTTTCAAACGGTATCACATTTTTTAAATTCAAAACATGTGTCACATTCTATGCTTCACATACTATAGGATTAAAAAAAGAAAAATTGAATTTCATGAAGTTTTGACCAAGTTAAGGTGGTCAAACATAATTTTTTTTATATTTTTTAAAAGTTGTAATAAAAAAATCATGATTAATTATTTACTTGGAAAAAAAATTTACAAAAAATATGCATCACATTGGGACATGATTCCTCTACTTATATCTAAAATCCTATAAAAAAATTATCATTTTATTGTGGTTAGGGTGGTAGGACACCTACTTCTTATTTTTCCTAAAATTTAAGTACTCTGCATTGAAATTTTAAATTTTCACCAAATAGATTTAAAAAAAACAAACCTAGTAGTTTAGAAACTACATTCAATTTTCTATAGATCCTATTCTTACATATTTTTGAAATAATATAGATAAATTATTCATTTTTTTCGTCAAGTTTTCTAACTCTGATTTTTCTGAATTTTTTTCCACTTAAGGGCCTATTTTTTCCATGATCCTGCACATACCCACAATCATCTTCATCAATTGCCTTAATGTTGTATTTGTTGCACTTAATTTAGTCTAGAACCTCCCCTACTTTGTTTTCTAAAAACTCCTTTGGCTGTGGGCTGCACTTCGTAGTTGTTGTAGGCTATAGTCTACCTCCTCTAGGCTACAAAGTGTTAGTTCACAAAACATGCACACAATACTAACAACCATAGCTAAGCACAGATATCCATTACAATTCATACATATCCACAAAAAAATTATGCAATAACCATCACATCATAACCATATTTCCATATACTTTAAATCAAGTTCAAGGTTGCATAATAAGAACAAAAGATAACATATTGTAGGAATATGTATAAGATAAGTGTTTGGGAATTTCTATGAAATTGCATAAAAATATAAGAAAACTATATAATGATTGGACTCATAAATCCCCCCAACTACCCATTTTCTTGTCCTCAAGAGAATTAACTAGGGCTAGAGGTTGTAGTGTAAAGTGATTTCCCTAAAGTCTATGACAGTATTCATTCCTTTGACCTATTTCAAATAAAATCATCTATAACATGCAAGCCTATTCTTTCTAATAATTTAAGCTCTCTCACATTCCTCATTTTTTATCCCCTATCTAGTGTGGTACTAGGAATAGGAGCATTGGTACCTAGAATGTAAGTGGTACCCATTCAAGTCATTTATCCCATGCAATATCCATATACCTTCTTTTTCTTTCAAGAATAGACATAAAATTATAAACTGAGTGGGGCTCTTTTCTTTGTAGCTCATGGGTTAAGTTATCCCATCTTTATTGCACAAACTTGTAGCAATGATGAATGATTCCAACTATTAATATTTGCATCCTTCTATAATGTTGTATTCTAGATTTCATGATCTTTCTACTTATACTTTTTTTGTCCAAGAGTTGTAACCATTCTTTTATGATCATATCAGGGTTTTTAGATTCCATCCTAATTAGAAGCAACTAATTTTTATCTCTCCATATATTACTCCATGTGTTCACCCCTGAACTTTTCATTCCTAAAATTTGATGCCAATTCCCTTAATTGTAAATCTCCCACAAACATTAAGGGATTCCATTATGTGTCTTTTGGCACTACATAATTATGAAAATAATATTTGTATAATTGATCCTATTCTTCTAGTGTGGCATTAGTAAATACATTTAGAAAATAAAAATTTCTACTAATAGCAATTGGATGGTCACTAATCAACCTATTGAATTGAAAACTCAAAAAAAAAAAATTGCATAAATAAAGCATATGTTCTAGCTAGAGGTTTGCATTTAACAATCTAGACGATTTTATCTGCTACTTCCACCTTGTCAATTAACCTTTTCAAATTCAATACTTTTTCTCTCCAATATCCTAGTATGCTCTGAGATCATTACTTCTTTTCCTTTCTTCCAATTCTCTTTCTTCTTAGAAAACTCTTGAGTAACTTTCCATAATTGATATCCTAGGGATATAGTTGTATGATAGGTTGGGATTTTTGTGGTAGGGGGTCTTTTGTGAGGGTTTCTTTGTGCATTTTATGATAGGTTTTTTCTAGTTCTTCCAATTATTTGATCATCTCTAATGCTTCTTGTAATTATTTCTTGACATTCCTTTCTTCTAAAAGAAATTTCTCATCTTTCAAAAACTACCCAACACCAATCCCTATGTATTCGAAACCCTCAGTATCAAGGCTAATTGGGGTTCTCTTCTTGGTTTTGATGGAAAAAAAATTGTCCTCTGAATTTGAGTCATGGGTATTACATATAATACTATTTCCTTTCTTTAGGAACATGCATATTTTTAGACACATTATCTTTTTAGCTCCGAGTTAGTACCTACTATCACAACATCCTCTTTTCTTCTTCTAATTTCTCAATACTACCCCTCATAGCACCTTTCCTTCTCAAGTGACCTAAATGCATTGGTGGGGTAGATTTATTTTTCTAGGTAACCTTCTTTTTCTACACCTTTGAAGGTGTAGAAGAAGAACTACCTCTCTTTTCCTGGTCTTTGGCATTCTAGAAGAAGTTGGGGTCTCTTTCACTGCAGGGTGACTAGATGTTGCATGTGGTGATCCTTGCAAACTTTTCTCCTCTAGTTCACCTCTGATGTAGGTAGGTGAAACATAGGGGATTTCCCTTAAAGATGCATTAGGTGACTCTAGGTTTCTTGGATTTGTTGGTTCCTCAAGAATATTGTTAATGTCTTGAAAATTTGAAAAGCTCTCCTAGAACACTTGTGGATATTGAAACCTAAGGGTCCTTTTCACTAATAGGGTTACCAAATAGTAATATCACAAATTTGAATCATTTATCTTCCTTTAGTACTTAGACCCCATTATTTTTAACAAATTGTAAAGTAAATTAGGTACATTAACCAATCTATTGTGATGGAGATAAATTAGTAGATTAAAATGCATAGTATATAGAAGGGATTGTCTACCATCATAAGTGATATACTTAATAATATAAGAAACACAAGAGGCCCATGCATATGGAAGTGAAAATCTCTTGGTACCCTGTGATGATGAATCAAGGTTTTCTCCTACCTCTCTAAACTCATCCTTAGCAGCCACTGCATTTTCTCTAATAGGGAATTCAGCCTTATTCCGTCAAAGACTAGACACTTCTGTAACTGCAGCCTCTGAAGTATCCACTCTCAATCCTTTGGCAGTGGCTTCATCATGTTATAATTTCATTGCAAACCACATTTTCAAGTTTTCATTAAACACTATCAACTTCAAAAAGTAGTCTAACCATCTTGGTGTCGTGAAAATGGAAAAAACTAACCTATTCTCCAATATTTTCTTGTGTGTTGATGGTTCCCTTTTGAAAATGTCATCTCCCATGGTGAAAAATCTTTACTCTTCTCAAAACTCTAGAAATTCAGCTCAAAATTCAATTTCAACAACCCACTAACCCTCTATATCCGCTACACTTGTATGCACTTCCCCATTGCAACTTCAATTGAGCTATGTCTCTTCTTCTATTTCAGCTTGAATCAGCTTGAATAGGCTTCAATTGGCTTAAAATTTAGGGTTCATTGGCGACAAAAAGGTTGTAGGTGCATAAAGATATTAAGGAAAAAATGGTTTATAGGGTGGTTTGTATGCTTTTGGTAACAAAATAATATTTTTTGGATTATATACTATCCCCCTCAACTTAAAATTTTGAAGTGAGCTCACTTCAATACCTATGACTAGGTGGATGGTATGATTAATGAATATTAATGAATAGAAAGAATGCTAAATTAAATGCAAGTACATAATGAAAGCATTGAGAATCCATGTTAATTGTGGAAGATTAGAATGCATACCTATCAAATGAGATGAACATAACTCCATGCATGTGAAGTTGTTGGAAGAGTGTCTATAGCATGAGTTTGATTTGACTTTGTCTAATTGTAATGTGTGATGGAATAAGTGATAGGTTGGCGCATGTGATTGAAAGGTTGTGGCATGTATGGTTGATGGAATGTGAAGTAATAGTTTGAATGCATGAGATTTGAGATTGGAAATGTGTAATGGAGTGATTAAGCTACATGTATTGATATGAAGGGCTTAAGGTTGCATTTGCTAAAAAAGTGGAATGAATGTGGATGAATTGCAAATAATTTGGCACAAAATTTTGAATTCTTTGATAGGTAGTGGTTATGGGTAACTTCATCAATAGGTCCTAAAATGAAATGTGGTAGCTTTTATTTATGATGCTATTGGACCCTACTACATAGTGAAGTGGTCTTCAAAAAGATTGTTGATTATGGAACCTGTGTTGTGTGTGCACATGAAGTAGGATAAGGAATTATACTTGAGTGCCCTCAAGAGGTGAGTTGTGTAGCTCATCTACCAAGTCACTATGAGAACTAGTGGTATCTACTTCTAAGTTGTTATATTTTGGTAGTATGTCTATATTAGAACCATTGTTTTGACCACATTGATGCATTAGAGAAAGAAGAAAATTATCCTTTTCAACTTCAATGTGTGTCCATTCACCAATAGTGAGTATCTAGCTACATATATGGTCTATAATTTGACTGCTCCATTGGTAAATACTTGTTGGATTTCATAGGGTACCAACCATCTAGATTTTAGCTTCCCCTTATAATCTTTGTATTTAGAATCATATAATAAAGCCTAGTCATCCACATTTAATTATTTAGTCCTGATAAACTAATCATTCCAGTTAGTCCTCTATTTTTGAATTATCAAGCTATGTGACGCATTTCCTCCATTCTAATTTCATCTATCCCATTTAGATTATGTAGCCTCTCCTTCTATGTCATAGTGTCAATTCCATTTCTAATTCCACTATTGTCCTAAGTAGATCTTGTATTAAAACTCTATTAGCAGAACTATTAATTTTCTATATACACTAGTTCATAAGGTGTGAAACTTGTAGTTGTTTTCCATGTTCTATAGGCGGGTGGTGCATGAATTTGGGTTACACTTTTGTGGCCAACTTAAAAAAAATATTGAAAATGACATAATGTGAGCATGTTATAACGCACTCGCGTTATGTCATTTTAAAAGCAAAAAAAAAAGTGAAACCTATTCATTTTCTCTTGTTTGTTTTTTTGTTCTGCCCACGGCCAAAAACCCTCATTTTCGTGCTTTCATTCTAGGAGGAGGAATTCTAAAAAATTCATCAACAATAGTTTATTTTCCTTTGCAAATATGGCACCACAATTATGAAGTGGTGTAGGATGTAAGTATTTCTTTCTATTTGTTTTGAATTTCTCAGTTTCAAGTTGATTTTGTTTTTTTAGGTTAGATTTGATTTTTTTTTTTAATTTGTAGGAGATGCAAATAATCCTACAAATCCTCAAAATCCTCAACAAGAAGAATAGGAAAATCCTCCTCAACAAAATCAACCTCCCCCACCAATCACTCAACACCCTCCTAGCACTCAACAAAAAATAAGGAGTGAAATTGAGAACAACAAAAAACAAATTGAGGATCTTATCAGTAGGTTGAGTGATCCAAATGCTTCAACTGTAGAAAGAATGACACTAGAAAATTCAATGAAAGAGATGTTAAAAAATGTAAATTCAATAACCCAACAAATAACGAGATGGCAAGATAGGAGGCAAACAGCTAGGGCATATTATGCAGATAAACTATCATATAAATAAGTAAAATATTTAAAAATTACTAAAGGTGATTTTTTCTCTTTATTCACTAACCCTAGAACAAATCAAAATCTTATCCTCAATGCGAAGAGGTTTCCTATTCATTGGTGCCACCACCAAGAGATTAGGAACCATTTTTATGATAGGTGGTACTTGGTCTTTGATTACCCACTATGCAACAATTGTGAAGTCCCCCAATATTTTCTTAGAAAACTATACAATGAGTTCATATTGAACCATATCCCAAATTATTTTGAAATGAGGGAGTTCTAGGGGAGAGGTGGGGGTTCGGCTCAAGATAGGCCCAGTGCACAGTCAGATCCTATACATAAAGGGGGATGACCTCTCGCTAGGCTGCCTCATGAGCATATTGTTATGCCTGTTGTTGCGAAGAAGAGTGCCAACATAGAGACATTGCAGGAAATCAACACTTTGACCCAAAGTGTCATCCATCATACTAGCCCTATTGTACAATGCCATCTAGGGGAGTCTTCGGGTGGTGGCCTTCAAACCCATGTGTGTCAATCTTGCAAGGCGAATTGTTCATATGACCCCACTTGCACTCAGGAGGCTACAATGTAGGATCCGTATGTTGCTACGCAAGATCTGTATGCTGCTACACAAGATACATATGTTGTTATGGGGATGGAGAGGACAACTGACATTTTGCATCATGCATATGGCATTGATAGTCAGGTAAAAGTTAGCATGTTCATTGAATTTAATTTATTAAATATCAATTTTGAAATTCAAGATTAACTAATTAATTTTTATTATTTTAATAAAATTTTACGGTCACAGTATTGAGACTAGATACACTGGTCCTCCACCTACTTATTTTTGTAGTACACCTATCAGTGGGGTATGCAACTAGTAAATAATTATAATTTTATTACATTTTAATAGCATTGTTTTACGAATGGTATTTTAATACATGTGATTTTGGATGTTGAGAAGGCTAATATTGGTGGTTTCAAGCAAACACCTCCTAGTGCCAGTGGATTCACTCAAACGTACATGGAGGTAATAGAATAAAGAGAAATTAAATAATGAATTCTACTTAATAGATTTGTGTAGTTTATATTCATATTGTTGGTTACGTTGCATTACACATCATTCAAACTCAAAGAATTACTTCAAATTCCATAACTAATAACTGGATGTTGATAGATGACAAAATTTCAACTATACAATATAGTTGTTTAGAAAGTCAACATAAGCAGCATGATGCAATTACTTCACATAGAGGCATGTGCTTGCAAAGGTGCACCAGCACAAAAAACTATGGATGCTTAGAAAAAATCTATGAAACCATAATAGTAAGCAATAGCATAGACAAGGAAATTAGTAATGTAGAGCATCGTATCAAAACACTCAATCATCAGGGTACATCTGATGCAAAGCATCCATAAAACACCATCAACATCATTTCTTCAAGGGATTTCAATCCCAAATAGAATTAGGAGAAGATAAAATATAATTTCATTAGAAATCTACTTTTCATTCAACCAAAATCCACTCAAATTCTCTTAGCCATTCCATAGGCCATCATTCATCATTCCACTAATCAGTATTCCAATTGACTCATTCAAATAAAAACCATATTAAATAAAACTTTGACTTAATCAATTAGATTCACATCATTCTCAACCACCATAAAAATAACATAAACCTAATTATTTACACTTGAACAATTCATTCTTTCATTTATTCACCAAGGAAAAAAATCAAATAAACCATGCAGGTCACTATTATTAGTCCACTATCAAGCACTATACTCACCATATTTTGATTGTAGTAGTCTTTTTATAGGTTACAAACTCCTGCTCCAAAAAAATATTGATTATCATCTTGCAGTTAATCACCAATTTGCTCAAAAGGCTTCATAATACTCACCCATCCAACCATCAAAGTCACCAAACTTGTCTTATACACTTTAACAAAATTTAGTAACATCAATCATATCATTAGTTTGATAGTAACCAAGCACTCAATATCATCCTTTCCTTTGTTTAAAAAAACATCTTTGTTTTGATCAGACAATATCATATTCCTCTAGTAGGTTTGTCAACCATTGAATTAGGTAGTTACATTCCTATCTCAAAGCTTATTAAAAAAATCAATGCACATTTAGAAACACTATTGAGCACATCACAACATATCAAATTTCTTAGGCATTTGACATAAAGAAAATCATCAGATTTTAGACTGTCCTCTAAAGAAAGGCTAGTAGATTAGGCCTATTTTACAAAGGAGACCCCTTCAAAACCATTCCAAATCACTCAAAACCTCAAAACAGTCTTCAAGCATATCTTATAACTCAATATTTCACCATTTATAGGGATTGAAAACCATGAAAATGTTCTAATCCAATAAACCCTTGTTTATAGGGTGTAAAAGCACAAATCAAGGAGGGTTTTGTGAAAAATACTCTTGCAAACCTATATTTCTTTGGTCACCACATGGAACATGATTGCTTATGTCTTCCAAGACCTTATACATCATTTCCAAGCCTCTGCAAGCTTTATTTATTCATGACCCATGACAGTAGCATCACTTTGTGTAGGAAAATCCTCTATTTTCTAGTGTAGCAACAACTCCACCATGGTATTCTTGCTTTTCCCCACACTTGAAATCATCAAAACATGCAAAAAATCCTAACATTAACCTACTACACCAATTTACTTGACCTAAATTGGTGGAGTAGTGAAGAAAAACCCTATTGGACTCTCAAACTTGCTTCTAAAAGGACTCTGTCAGGCACTAAAAACTGCCTCTTATTCTTTTGTTTCCTAAAACTAACCAAGTCCAACTCTTGAAATTGGAAACTAAATCCTCTTAACATGTATTCAAACTATGATTTAACTTTGGGTATTCCTAAATTACCAACACAAGAAAACAAAACAATGGAGTAATGTTATAAACTTAGAAACATGGAATTTTTATTTCAAAATCTAATTACAAGAACACAAACTTTTTCTTTTTATCCCCTTTACATTCCTTTTAAAGATATTTCCTTTTCCATAACTTTCTTTCCATCCGTTGAAACTACCCTTTTAACCCTTAATATGCCTGATTTTCTTATTTTTGTCAATTTAACAACTTTTAATAATATTACATTATTGCATTGTTTGCATTTTCCTACTTTGACCACCTAGAACTTACCCATAACCTTAAATATATTCAAATAAGACCTCATATGACCTTGAACATGCTTTATATCATTTTTCCATGACCTTTTGTGATTGAATCAATACAAATTTGAACACTCATCCCTTTTTCAAAATTGAAAAGTATTTGATGACCTAGGTGCTCCTACACCAACATCTAACCCAATTGAATTAGGAGAAGATCAAATTGAATAATCAACTAAAATTTCTTTCTCTTTTCATCAAAAATCAAATTGTTTCATTTGAAAACCACAAGGAAACAACAAACCAACTCATTTCAATACTTATTATCATCCTCAAGCTTCAAACATCTTATTTGTTAGCAAAAATGACTGATCCGTGCACAAGAAACCTAATTAGAGTCACTAAACAATCCACTCTTTCATCATTCACCAAGGCACCCTTCCACTCAACCAAAATGACTTCAAATATGCCTCAACAAAGCAGGATGGAGACCTTGTTGTACAAAGAAGTTGGTCACCAAGACCAAATATTCAAATATGCCAAAGTTTGTACAAAAAGTTGGTCACAAAAAGTAAGGTGACTCCCCTCAGGTGTCTAGATACAACAAGGAATCCTTTTTCCTTATTTTTCCAAGATGCACTAGACTTACAAAGCAGGATGGAGACCTTGTTGTACAAATAAGTTGGTCACCAAGACCAAATACTCAACCAAAAACCTAGAATACCTAATACAAAGCATTGAAATGGTCCATAAGACCTTATTCCATCCATAAACCAAGAAACAAAACATGACAAATTATTCTAGGTCCCTTAGACCCATGGGTGCTCCTGCATTGTACTCCCAAGCAAGAGAAAGATCTCAAGTCCTCTTTGAGATCAGGTCTTCTATAGTAGTTCCATGTTGTTTAATTTTATTTTTTGACATCCATGTTGTATCCTCTTCAGGTAGACCTTTCCATTTGACCAAGTATTCCTTGTAAACCTTCCTTCTATTCTTCTTTGTCTCCTTGGTGTCTAGGATGCATTCAAGAGTCATAGGTTGGTTCGGGGGTACTTCCTTCACCCAATCTTCATCCTTCATTATTGTTGTACCTGCTCCATCACCTACATTCATAGAAGCTTTCAAAGGATACAAGTCAAAAATGTTGAAGATAGGAGAGATTGCCACCCCAGGAGGTAGCTCTATTTCATAAGAATTTTGGCCAAACTTGTGGACCACCTTGCAAGGTCCTATCTTCTTCATCATGAGTTTGGTATACTTTCCTTTTGGAAGTCTCTCCTTCTTCAAGTGTGCCATCACCAAGTCTCCAACCTTGAATTGGACATTCCTCTTCTTTAAATCTACCTTTTCCTTATACTTCTCAACATTCTTTTGAAGGGTATCCTTCACTTGTTGATGAATATCCCTGATTGTACCAGCAAAGTCCTCACCTTGAGCACTTCTCTTAGCAACTCCTTATAGATCTTAGTCCATAGACCCCTCTAGGGTGAATGCCATAGACTACTTCAAAAGGGATTCTACCAATGCTCCTATTCATGGAGTCATTATATGCAAATTTAGCCTAAGGTAAAATCAAATCCCAAGCTTGTCCATGCTCCTTGGTAAGGCATCTTGTGTGATCAATTTTTAGAGTGTATCAAATGTAGATTAAAAACAATAATAAATCAAACACACCAATAAGAAATTATGTCAAAACAGAAAATCAAATAAGAAAGATTGCAAACTATGTATTTTGTTATCGATGTCGTCCTATCATCCTCTATCTCCAATGTTTTGTTGATTCTAGCTGGCTCTCAGATCTTGGGCTAGGCTCAACAAATAGTCTTCCTAGAGAACAAGATTTAATATGAATGCATAGAATGCTATGCTAAGACATGATTATTCTAATGCTAAACATGATTGCTAAAATGAAAGATTACGATAATGCTATGAATACTAAAGCTGATAATGACAATGCTAAGATATTAGAATGCTAGAATGTAAATAATCTCTAATTCATTTGTTGTGTGTTGTAACCATTGCTTGGATTCACAGCGCTCTTTATAGAGTTTTTCAAAAGCTTCTAATTGGCTGATGTGATCAATGGCTATGACAATTCTTGGTAGATCAAACGGTTGAAGATGGATAAGACTGAAGAGAAAATAAAAGAAAATAGAAAGCAAGATTTTCTTTCTTTTCTGTGAAAGAGATAAAATGAGATGATAAAGATGAATTGTAAAAAATCATCTTTTTATGAAATTTTGGAAAGATTTTGAAGAAGATAAATAATGAATTATAAATTCAATTATTTATTTATAGGTGACATGGAAGATTTCTTAATTAAATAAAATAATTAATTAAGATTTGAAAAGATTTGAAAGATATTTAATTAATTAGAAGAAAATTTTGAAATAGGAGAAAAGAAATTAAATTAAATTAAATCAAAGATTTAATTAAACTTAAATGTGATAATTAATTTAAATAAACAATGGTATTTATTTAATTAATTAAGTGGACTTAAGAAAGTGATAATTAAATAAAATGAATTTATTTAATTAAAGTGAATGAACAATATAATTAAATTAATTAAATTTAATCATATGTAGAAGACTTTAGAGAAATTAATTAAATAATAAATATTTAATTAAATGCTAGAATTAATTAGACATGACCAATTTTATGCATATACATTTTGCCCCTCTTTGAAGTGATGTGTGAAACACATTGCTTGAAAGAAAATATTCCCGTTTTCAAAATTTGCTGCATTTGATTTTTCCCTTGATTGAAAAATTTAACTAATATGCCCCTAATCTGACTTTGATATGTTTCTGATATTGATGATGCCCCCTCGAGAGGTAAATCACTAATGATGAGAAAATATTAATGATAAAATTCGGATGATGAAAGGGACACAATGATTTAGCTCCCGATAAATTATGAAAAGAAAATGCCCCAGTTAAAAAATGTCACCAAAAACCCACTTGGTTTGACCCTTAAAAGGTAAAAGGGTAAAAAAAAGAAAATTCATTTGCACTTTTTGAATTTTGAGGAGGCTTTTGCTCTAATAGTGGTGTGGTGCGATGGAGATTCTATACCACAGACATAGATTCGAGCAGTCCCACCAATATTAACGACCAACAATGTACAGACCATTGGTGAGTCAATTCAGACCTTCTTATGTTGAAATGTTTTGTTTTTAGTCAATTTGTTATGCATTTGAATGCGGTTTTAGGTTTAAATTTTCTGTTTTAGCACTTTTAGAAAATAGTTTAGCACATTTTGAAGATTTTTGTAGCGCTTATAGGTGATAAAATAGCGCTTATAGGATTTTAGTAGTGTAGCACATTTGATAAATAAAGTAGCGCTTATAGGCGACTAGGGTTAAATTGGGTACATTAGCACATTTAGGTTGTAGATTAGTGCCTATAGGGCTTTAGCACATCCGGGGGGTAAAATAGTGCATTTGAGGAATGAAGTAGCGCATTTGGGGAAATAGCGCTTTTAGGAAACGATGTAGCACATTCAGGGTATAGAACCACGCATATGGATTTTTAGCACATATGAGTGAAACTATAGTGCATTTAGGGTTTTAGTGCTTTTAGGCCATAGAGTAGCGCATTTAGGAAATTTAGACAAAATGTTGATTTGATGCAAATGACGAGGAATTATTGCTTCCTTGTTCAATAGATAGTAAAATTGTGATGTCATCATGTTTGATACATTGATAACTTTGCTTCCCAAAATAGAAAACAAAGAGTAGATAGCTGATAACTTTGTTTCCAAAAGAATGAAAAACAAAGAGTAGATGATTGATACTGCTTTCGGAAATAGAAAACAAATAGATTGATTTGAGTGAAAACATATTTGCATTCATGATTGAAGTACAAATAGGATGATGATAGTGCTTGTTGATAAATTTACTTCTTGTGATAGAGAACAAATAGTAATAGAATAGATTGATTTGATATGCAAATAGATAGATTTTGTATTGATGGCCAAATATGATTTCCTTTTGATATGAGTCTGATATGTGTCATTTGATTGATATGGATCCTTTGATATGAATTTGATTGAGCTAGATAGATTGCTTTGATATGAATTGATGATATGAGTCTGATTGATTGTCCTTGTGATGTCCAAAAATAGGAGGTTTCCAAAAACCTCCAGATTAGAGAGCGTTTCCCCACAGGTTGGGATAGGATTTAGGATTTGACTCTTGTCGATGTGCAGTTTATAGTGAGTTTTGGATTGGGATCCTTGTTAGCGATGCCTCCTATTCGAGTCAATAGGGGATTGTTGACCGCATTAGCAGAGAGATGGCACTCTAAGCATAACACATTTCATTTCCTGACTGGTGAGTTGACAGTGAGCCCAAAGGATGTGTACAATATTTTGGGGATCTTAGTGGTAGGTTCCCTTGTGTTCTATGATCACAAGGAGTTGGGTGGGATAGATGCATTGAGGAGGGTGTATGGTGATACACATATAGTAGGGTACTGGGTGTTGTGGGTAGACTTTAGAGGTTATCTAGCCTTACCTACAGTGTTAGATGTTTTCATCAGAGGATTCCTTTGTCTGGATTGTTGATCAAAGGGGCTCTTAGTTGGATGGGGGAGGATTATTGAGCAGATGTTGGGTCAGCCAAGGAGATATGCCTAGGGGAGTTGCATGCTAGCTCATCTGTATCATGACTTGCACCAAGTTGCATATAAAGGATCATTAAGTTTGTCTTGCAGTGTCACTCTACTCCAGATTTGGGCATGGGAGCATATTGATGTTAACAAACTGCTATGTATGAGAGCTAGGCCACTAGGTAGGCCATATGTGTATGCTTATTCGTTTGCACTTGTCCAGCCCAAGCTAGGAAAGGTGGAGTATTGGAGATGGACACTAGATGGCATGGATGGGGTGATATGGAGGCCTTATATTGATTGTGATGTTTGGGATACAGATCACCTAGAGATGCCATTTGTAGGTATTCCTCAACTTTTGATAGGTCGTACACCATTCATCATAGAGATATTTTTGGCCCTACGAGTATAGAGACAGTTTGGGTTTACACAGGGTATGCCATAGGGTGTTGTGCACTATAGATGGTGCAAGGATGAGCCTAGATGGGGTCCTTGCATTGCTTACCAAGTCGCATATACTGAGTATATGGCACTACAACCTGAGGTATGGGATCTGAGACCTGATATTGTGGATGCTAGTATGTCAGAGGAGTATTCAATGTACTATCACACACATATGTTTCCATGGTTTACATGTCCCAATGAGCCGACACTTGTATTGGTGGCACCTCAACCAGGGGTTGGGAGATAGGAGGATGTGGCAAGTGGTGAGTAGGTAGTGGTTGGGGGAGAGGATTAGGAGAGTGGAGAGGAGGGGAGCTCAGATGGTAGTGATGGAGATGATGGTGAAGAGGGAAAAGGTGGGGAGCAGAGGCCAATGAAACCAAGGCCAAAATTTTTGGGTAGTGTGTGGATTATGCGGAGGCCTAGGATGGGTATTGGATGGAGGACAGTGATCAAGGTTGCCTCTACATCATAGCAGGGATAGATAGATACTCTGCAGGCCCAGGTACAAACACTATAGGGACAATAGGTGCAATTGTAGAGCTAGTTGGCTCAGGCTCAAGGTTTGGTAGGACAACTACAGGCACAACTAGCACAAACACAGGCATAGGTACCTCCACTTTCCCCAGACCCATAGGTGGCCCAATTGATAGTAGAGAGGGACTCCTTCAGACGAAGGGCAGCAGAGGTAGAGGATGTTACTCAAAGGCTCATGGGTAATGTGGAGAGTGTTTCATTGTGAGAGGCCATTGCAAAGGGATTTGAGATGGCTAGGGAGGTTGAGTACTATGAAGTCTGATATGAGGAGTTGTGTCCTCCTGAGCACATAGAGCCTTTCCCACGATCCCACAATAGGACGAGGAGTAGATCACGAACAACGACATAGAGCAGAGGGGTCACAGGGCCACAATAGGATCTAGATGTAGGGGGCAGGCCATCCTCTTCTAGACCAGCTTTGTCAGGGGGCTCTACCATCCATTCTTGATTGATGGATGCAGGATTATTTGATGCACATCATATTCTTGGAGCATGTATATTGATTTTGATCATATCTCATGCATCTTTCTAGACTTGTTTTTAGTTTAATTGGACTTTGGAAATTTGTATGTATTTTTGATGAGCAATGATATGTAGTGGCGGTGATTTTTTATGATGTGTTGCATTTGATATGATGATATGATATGGATATGCATTTATTTCCTCATTAGGTGATATGGATTTTGATATGTAGTTTTGATGATTTACTAACTAACATGATTTGCAGAATGATTTGATATGATAATGATATGATGATGATGAAATATGATGTGTACTAATGATATCATGCTGGTGGATGATGATGATAAAAATTCCATGTGTTGAAATGATGTGATATATGATATGGATATGATATAAAATGTTTGTATGAAATTCTTCTGTTTGGATTTTTCAAATGCCATAAATGATGATGGTGTGATGGATGTTGCGTTTATGAAATGCATCATGAATTTGTAGTATGATTAGGAAATGATATGAAGTGATATGTGATATGAATCAAATGTTGTATGAAAAATGAAAAATAAAATGATATTAGATGTGAATGATAAATGATATGTATGATAAGATGTAATGAAATGAATATGAAAGGAATGAAGAGATGATAAAATGAAATGAAATGGTATGATAAGATAAATTATGAAATGAAATGAGGAAATGAAATTGATATGATATGATGAAATGATGCTAAATAATAAATGATAATGATATAAACAATAAGGGTATGAAAATGATAATGACGATAAATGATATGGTGAATATGAAATGATTAAATAATGATATGATAAAATGTAATGATATTAAATGTAATGATGAAATGAAATGATATGGAGTGAGATGATACAATGAAATGAAATGTAATGAAATGATATGTAAAATGTAATGTAATGATAGGATAAAATGAAATGAAGATGGTAAATGGAATACAACTATGTAAAATGAAAATGACATGGATGTGAAAATGATGGATAAGATGATAATGAAAGTGATATGAAAATGCCTAATGAATAAATGAATGATATGAAATGATAAAGGATCGAAATGATATGAGAATGAAAAAAAGATGATAAAAATGAGAATGATCAATGATATGCAATGAAATGATATGAAATATGATAAATGAAATGATAATGCATCATGAAGGATAAATAAATGAGAAAGGATCTAAATTATATGAAAATGAATGATAAATGCTAAACTATATGATATGTTCAAGACCTAGATGAAATGATAATGAAATGAGGATGAAAAAAAAGTCCAAATGTCCTCTACAAATAGTTCAAAGAGATATGACAACCGTTGACATGTTTGTTCAACCTTTCAAAACTCTAATGTGAATCCAATATCCAGATATGTACATTGATCTAAATGAAATGCAACTAAATAAAACCAATCATTTGTTGAGCCTTTTGTTAGCTTTCTTGAATCATCATAGAGACTTGTAAAATGTTGGAAGAATGTACAAGAATCAGAGGGGAAATTAGCACCAATGATGTCCTAAGTACAACTTTCATAATTTTTGATATAGCAAGCTAACACAAGCATTGAGGTATAATTGAACTAAGATGACCTGAGCATTTCTTGCATAAATAGACAAAGACTAACCATTTTCTGATGCAAATGTGGAACTGTCATCAATGATACACCATAGAAATCATGCCCCACAACATATTTGCACCAAATCGATAGTTAACCTCAAGACAACAGATAAAGAAAAATCATCCTCTTTCCTTACCACTCTAGTTTAGTACATCATTGAGTGTGCTCTAGAGAGATGATATTGAAAATCAAACAACCATTGTTCAAAATATAATACTGCTATTCCAATCATTATTTAGATTTTAGATCATCCAGATATGTGTCATGATATGAATTTGCTGAAAATTGTTGTGATATGGATCAATGATTGGATAGTTGTTCATAGGATTTGATTGTTTGTTTGCATGATTTGATTCTATATCATTGTCTAGTTGTTTTGGAAAACTCTAAAAGTTGATTGCCCCTAGTATTACTGACGTTTTCCCCCAGTATCGACATAACTTGCTAAAAAGGATATGTATAATGATCAAGCCATGGTAAGATGTTTATCACTCTCAGAAAAATGATGATAATATGCTGCTAGTACGGTTCTAAGATGATAAAAAGATGCATGAAATGAAGGCTAAAAAGTTAAGTTTAAAACATGAACTAATAGATGGAGAGCTACAAATAGCATCTGTTTGCCAGATTTTTACTATTATTTTTCAATTATTGCACTTTTTTGTTGTTTTTGTATTTCTTTAGGACTTTTTCTACTATTTTTGTATTTCTTCAGGACTTTTTATGCTGTTTTGTATTTTTTCAGGACTTTTTCTATTGTTTTTGTATTTTTTCTTTAGGACTTTTATGGATGAGAATAACTGCTTCAAAAATAATATTTTTTCAGGTGCATGTCATTAATGGGTTCATCAAATAGGTCCCCTTCTAGCATTGATAGCTTGTATGCTCCTGAACCATATACTACTATGACCAGGTAAGGACCCAACAATTTGGTTCAAACTTTCCTTTCTTCTCTTTGTCCTACTGATTCTGTGAATTTTCCTTTAGGACAAGATCACCAACCTGAAAAGTACGTGGCTTGACTCTATGATTGTAGCTATGAGACATTATCTGTTGATATGCTTTCAAATGGTCAGTTGCTCATTGTCTCTTCTCATCAAGGAGTTCCAACTCTTGCAGTCGAGAAACTCTATACTCCTCATCCATTATGAGACCCTTCAATGATACCCTTAGTGATGGAATCTCAACTTCTAGTGGTAATATGGCTTCTACTCCATAGACAAGATCATATGGTGTTGCTCTTATTGGCATTTGAATGCTAGTTCTGTAGGCCCATAATGTAGGATTGAGTTGAACATGCCAATCTTTAACTGCATCATTCACAATCTTCTTCATGATTTTCAATATGGTTTTGTTTGAAGCCTCTACTTGGCCATTCACTTGTGGATAATAAGATGTTGAATATCTATGTTAGATATGAAATTTGTCACAAATTTCATCAACATCCTAATTCTTGAATGGTCTTCCATTATCTGTGATAATGGAATTGGGGATGCAATACCAACAAATGAGATAGTTGAGTATGAATGATGAGATTTTCTTGCTAGTGACCTTAGTGAGAGGAACTACCTCAATCCACTTGGTAAAATAATTTTTCACTGTGATGATGAACTTGTGTCCATTTGATGATGACAGATGAATCTTTCCAACGAGATCTAACCCCCATTGAGAGAATGGTTGGGCTGGTGTGAATGGTCGTAGTTATTATGTTGGTGCATGGATGAGATTTCCATGTATCTAGAATTTAGAGCACTTCTTTACAAAGATGAATGATTCTCTCTCCATTGTAGGCCAATAGTAACCCATTCTAATAAATTTCTTGGATAAGATCAGTCCACTTGAATGAGTACCACAAATGCTACCATGAACTTCTTGTAAAGCCTTGTCAAATTTGTCATGTTCAAGACATCGAAGTAAAGTACCATCAAGACCACAGTGATAGAGAGTGTCAGTGATGAGGGTATAGCGAGAAGATTGGTGGATAAAGTTTCCCTTTTGGTTATGGGTTAAGTCAAGTGGTAAGATGTCATCTTTTAGGTAGGTATAAATCTTTCCATACCAAGGTGAATTGGATCTTACTAAGTGGCAAATGATTTGGCTTTCAGGTGTGTCATAGGTAGGCATAAATGATTGTTCCACTAGAAATTCATAGTGATTTTGATTTTCTAGGAGTTGTAATAATGAAGCGATTGTGACCATGGCATCAGCTACCTTGTTATCAAGCCTTGGAATTTGTACAAACTTGATATCCATGAAGTACTTGAAATCATCAACCATTTTCTTATATGGCAATAGTTTTTCATCTTTGGTCTAATAATCATCATCATTGATCTGATTAATGACTAACTTTGAGTCACCATAAACTTATAGTTTTGTGATCTGCCATTCCAATGCTATTTTGAGTCTAGTGATTAAAGCTTCATATTCGGCTATGTTGTTGGTGCATGGAAAAATTAGCCTATATGACCAAGGAATGGTATTTCCTTGAGGGGTGAAAAAGAGTATGCCTACCCCCAATCCATGTTGAGTAAATGAACCATCAAAATATAATGACCATGGTTGTTTGGATTCTATAGTGAAGACATCAACATCTAGAAATTCAATGTGCATGGGATGCTCTACTTGCATGGGTGCTTCATCCAGTTGATCAGTGATAACTTGTCCTTTGATTGATTTACGATCAACATAATGGATATCAAACTCACTTAAGATCATAACCCATTTTGCTAACCTTCCTGTCAATGTAGCTTTACTTAATAGATACTTGAGTGGATCAATTTTTGCAACAAGATTGATTGTATGAGTTAACATGTAGTGTCAAAACTTTTGTGAAGCAAAGACCACTACTAGGAAAGCCTTCTCAATGAAAGTGTAGGTGAGTTCATTACATGTTAATGTTTGGCTAATATAATGGATTGTGCATTCCTTTCCTGTAGAGTCTCCTTAAGCTAACAATGCCCCCAAAGATGTCTTTGTTGTAGCAATGTATAAGATGAGTGGTTTATCTGGATTTGGTGGTACTAGAACTGGTGGGTTCATTAGGTACTGCTTGATCTATTGAAAGGCCATTTCACACTTATTATCACATTTGAAAGGAACGTTCTTATGTAGTAGATGTGTGAAAGGTGGACATTTATCCACTATTTGTGCAATGAACCTTTGTATATATTGGAGTCGTCCCTATAGTGACCTCAACTGACTGATATTCCTTGGTGGGGGAATTTCCATGATTGCTTGCACTTTGGTGGAATCAAGACCTGGCATCCTATAAGTGATCCATTATAGGATCAAGATCAAGACCTGGCATGTCTACATAAGACCAAGAAAAGTTGACTTGATTTTCTCTGAGAAATTCCATGAACTCAGGTACTTCTTTATCTGTCATTGATGCAACTAACTATAGAATCCTTGGTTTTTCTATAGTTTCAAGATTAACTACTTTTGTAGGCTCAATCAAGATGGGTGATCACTCATGATAGTGCTTTAGGAGAGTTTCAAGTATCCCATCATCTCATGCCTTAAAGAGGTTTCCATCATCTGATATGCTCTTTGTTTTATCTTTTGTTTGATCTAACGCTACTAGATTCTGGTTTTCACCATTAGAACTTTCTTTTTTCTTTTTATTTTTGCAACTAGGAGACTTGAAACTCTCTTGATTAAAGAACCTAAACTAAAAATCGCTAGTGGAACAATCATTTACATCATCTGCGGAAAGGAAGTTCACGATAGATTCGCTAGTTGGAAACATAGGTATATCAAGAGGTTCAGATAGATCCCAATTGATGAGATCAGGATGTAATAGTAGTAGCAGGTCATTAAGCTACGTGGAATCGGCTATAGTTATGGTCATAATGAAAGAGTCTATAGGATCCAAGGTATGAGGTAGATCAATGATGGTATTATCCTCACAATAGTCTTGATAGATTAAATCTGACTCGGTATCACTAGAATCATAGTCGCGTTGTAGTTCAAATTCTTGTGGTTGGGTCCCTAAGCCTTCTCCTTCAATTAAAGTAGGTGTATACTTGTGTATCACATAAATCCTTTTATCCCTCCATAACTCATCATTGTGGATGGCATCCCATTCATATTCTCCAGAATCCGTGTCAGAGTTATTATCCACAAAATTCGAAATTGTCATCAAGCAAGCTTCCCTTAGATCATAACCTTCTTGCAATGTGAGGACAATATCATGTGATTGTTTAGATGTTATTTCTTTTGAGTTAGTATCATAGCCTAGTCCTGTTTTATCTTTTGCAACAAGTCTTGGTAGGTTAATAGGCTCAACTACTCCTTTTCTCTTTCTGATAGGACCATTACCATCATAGCCCATTTTTTACATGAATGAGTATCCTTTACCATATTGATCCATTGGTAGCTTAACATTTAGAACTGTTTCATCTTCATCTTCATCTTTATCTTCATATTTATCTTTATAGAGCCACTTTAGAATTTCTCTTTCCTCAAAATCTTCCATGGGGAATTTCTCGTTGACAAATTGTCCATTAAACTTTGTAATTGGTTCCGTCGATGTTTGTGTTGATATTGATGCTATAGATAGCTCATTTTGCATGATAGAAGGTTGTCCATGTGACCAAGGTGACGTAGGGAGATTAGCCAGATAGAGAGAATATTCTCCTACTCCATATCCTTGAACCATAGTTGCTTCCCAAAGCTTCTAGTTAGCTGACTGATTTGTGTATCAAATTTTGGAGAAGTACTAACAAGTGCTTCTCGATTGTTGGGAACCAAAGTGTCTTGACTAGCTTTGATGTTGGCATAAGTTTGACTATGAGAATTATTAGCTAGTATTTTGATCTCCTATCCATCATAAGTAAACTTAAGACATTGATGATATGTGGATAGGATAGCTTGCATTTCGTGGATCCAAGGATGACCCAACAAGATGTTGTATGCAAGATCATAGTATAATGCTTGATAGAAAGTATTCTTAATAACTGGTCCCACTCTAATCGAGAGCATGATTAAACCCTTGGATGCTCTTTCCTCATTATCATAGGCTTTAATAGTAATCTTTCTTCTGGGATCAATAGAGTCCTTAGAAAATCCTAAATCTTGAATTAATTTTATGGTACATATGTTCAAACCAGCACCTCCATCTATCAGTACACGTCTAAAATGAAACTTGTGGATCATGACTTCTAAGTATAGTGATGAGTTATGGGGATGAGTCATGGAAACATCATCTTTTTCAGAAAATGAGAGGCATGTAGGTGAGGAAAAGTGCCCCACTATGGCTTGAAATTGATCCACATCCAGATCACTGGATACAGTTGTTTCAATGAGGTCCTTTTCTAGAATTTCCTTATACGCTGGGGAAATCTTCAGAAGTTCTAAGATAGAGATTTGAGTAGGATTTTTTCCAAGTTGATTGATTAAATCATATCGATGTTGAGGTGAGGGTACAATGGATTTTGAAGAAGCACCTTTTAGGAAAAATTTAGCTTGTTCCCTTTTTGTTACGTTAACTTCTCCATATTCCATTTTCTCTTTGACTTTTATAACATTAACCCGCTCATCATTAGTGTAGATATGATTAATTATATGTCCATCGATATGATTCACACTTTTTCCAGAAGACTCACCCTTTTGATAGTTGGGCAAAGGGTTTTGAAATGCTTGGTGGTCTTCGTTTGATTGTTGATTTCCTTCTATTGTGATGGTGCCATTTTTGATTAAGTCTTGAATAGTATTCTTCAATGCTTGAAAATTATTCATACGATGGCCCTTACACCTATAATATTCACAATAGTACACATCATTCCATGATGGTGGTTTTATGCTGGGTTCAAAGTTACGTTGAAGTGGTAGGGTGATAATGCTCTTTGCCATTAAGTCTTTAAGGGAAGATTCTAGAGATTGACCCAATGGAGTAAAAGTTCTTCTACTAAAGAAGAATGAAGATCATTTTGGATTCATGTTTGATGTATTTCCTAAGGTATTGCTATTATTTCCATGATATCCTTGATTGTTGGTATTACTTTGATTTGGAACAAAAGTTTGATTTGGGTTATTCCTAGGAGGAGGATTGTTTCCCTGATTCATAACCGATTTGACATTGTTATAGTTACTATTGTGAGGAACACTAAGAAAAATTGGCTTAGTTGAGACATGATGTGCATCTACAATACCATCATTCACCATGTTTTTGTTGCAAGTCCAAAACTTAGATTTTTCATTGTGGTGATTTGAGGAGCTAGGATTGTCCTTATCAAGTTTGATTATCCCCCTCTGGACCAATGCACTTTCAATTGTGATGTCATTTTCAATCAATTTTTGAAAAGAGGGAGGATAATGAAGATTAAGATGATAACTCATCTCTTGATCCAAGTTGTTTATGAAGGTGGTGATCTTTTCCTTTTTAGGAACATGACGTGGATATCTAGCAAACAATCTTCTCCATCTCTGAAGAAATGTAATGAATGGTTCACCAGGATTTTTCTTAGCCTTGCATAGATCAATCATGGTTATTTGGTGTTGTATGTTGTAGGAATATTGTGATATGAAATCGTTGATCAATTCCTCAAATGTCTTGACAGTCAGTGTGATTTTTGATAACCATTCCATAGATTGGCCTCCAAGACTTCTAGGAAACAAGCGCATTAAGTATGTATCCTCATGGGAAAACTCTTAGTCATATTTCGGAAGTCCCTAATCTGATTAATCGAATATGATTTCCTATTGTAATGATCAAACTTTGGGATTTCACAATGCTTAGGAAATGAGATCATGTAGAGATGTCAATCAAAGGGAAATAGACAAATGTCATCAAGAGCATATGTCTTCATTGTGGTTCCCCCTTGTAGGTCTTTAACTTGTCCTTGAAGTGCCTTAAATTGTTGGGACAAGGCATTAATATCAGTCAAGGGTGTCTCATCAAGATTCTTTTTTAAGTTCTTAGTATTGAAATCATGAGGCAACTTAGCTCCTTTGTCAGCCAGGTATAGGAAATATTTTTCTTTGTTGCGCTCTAAGATCTTTTCTAATGCTCTATGAAATTTAGAATCTTTCTCAGCTTCTCTATGATGATGCTCTTCATCTTGTTCATCCTCACTATCTAATGGATTTTTTCTCAGATCTCTGTTGGAAGTAAATGGGTCCTTTTCTTTTTCGGCCATGTTGTCTTCAAGAAGGAGATTTCTACTCACACTATAAAGGGGATCACTATTTTTTCCTTCTTGAATTCTTGGGGTATGATCTTCTTGTTGAATATCTTCCTTCATCTTATTGTATTGTGATCTTGTAAAAATAGGCATATGACTTCAAGATGTTCTTCTAAACGGATGATGCTTTGATATAATAAGATGAAAATCTTATGATATGACCAAAACTATGTTCCTAATTCATGATTGTGGCTTCCAATGATAAAGGATGTTAGAATCCTATTGGGAGAAGTTGAACCAAGAATTAGAAGTTTGTGATGAAAGGTACACTTGTAAGATTTGATCTTTGTTTTTGAAGAATGATTAGTATATCAAATAGCCTATTTCAACTCACTGGAGTATTTGACTAGGATGTGTCAGACATTCGATAGAAGGTTGTGGTATATAATTGAACTCAAGAGGATGATTGTGATTGTGTCATTGTGAGAGATCTCTTCTTTGAAAATAGGCTCGTGAATCTAGAGGCTCTACAATGTATTCGTCAGTAAATCCCTTGACAAAATCTTGGTACCTATGGAGAAATTTTCAATAATGGAGCAAGTCGTTTCGACTCTTGTATAAAAAAATCCTTCGTTGTAAGGTTTTCTTGTAACCTAGAGGTTTCTTGGGTTTTTTTATTCTATTGGAAATTGTCTTCTTGACAAATTTGGTAGATTTCCACTCCCTAAGCATGAGAGAAAATGTCGATATGCTACTAGACTGAGGACACTATAAACTTAGATTTGTCAAAAACAATGATTTGGGAAAAGTGACAAATACAATACTTTGTACCCTATATGTGTTGCAGAAACAAGCATATGACCAGAGAAATACTCAAATGTGCTATAATATGTCCAGATGCACTACTCTATGTCCTATATGCACTATAGAAAAAGCATTCTGATAGTGACCAAAAATTTATTTTTAGAATAGGCAATGTATGTGCTAAAACACTCAATGCACTAAAAAAAACTCTAAAAGCATTGAATTAACCAATGAATGCGCTAGAATAGACCTCATATGCACTAGAATATAGCCTATATGTGCTAAAACAATTTTCCAATGTAATTTTTTGAATAGTTTGTGAGTAGTTTCAACTAAAATTTGACATGTTCATTTTGAATGATCTTTTATTTGAATTAGTATTATTGAAAACACAGTAACACTCTAAAAAAATTATTTTTAATCCCTATACTAAACATCAAATGTATGCTTCAAAAAATGTTTTTCAAAAAGTATTTTCACAGGTTTTGCACGTAAAAGACAGTTCAAGCAGACTCACTCTTAGTACTCAAGTAGGTCATCATAATAATCAACAACCCACATCTTAGAATTGTGTCGACAGGAACATCCATGTCACCCCCGAAGGGGCGCCCATTTTTTTGTCTTTTCCAGGCACGTACTCAGAGTGACGGAAGTGGATACTAGATCCCCTAAGCAAATGGTCCTTGGCAATTATATGGTGAGTATCTTGGGGGTAGATTCTTCCCTCCCCTTGCATTATGATTATTATGATGTTCAAAAATTGACACTGTTAGATACTACACTAGGTTCGTAGTAAGGGTTTCCGTTCAGTGTGGCAATAATAAAATCCCTCAGGAGACCTCCCAACCTTTAGAACAAAGGCTTTAGAGATGGTTATCTTGCACATTACTGGAAAAAGAGGGTTTCCCCTGATTCGCATTAAATTTTATAGTAGGTTGGAATAGTATGGCTTTGACTTGAACCCACTTGGGTTGTTCCTCTTAGGTGAGTACTTTTTCCCACAAGATCAAGCCCTCTACAAGACGTAATAAAGCAGTAAAATTGCATGAATGTAAAAGGAAAGTCTAGTATTATGGTCATCCAGTTAAGGGGAGAGCATAGAACTATTGCCACAAACATAGTAGACACTATTCTTTTTAAAAACCCAAATCACAATGATCTAAACTATGTGAAGATGTTGCTTCACAGAAAGCATGGGATTCAATTTAACCACAAAATCAATGTGTAGTGACTATCCTAGATTGCTTCATTTTAATCCATGTCTACCCTAGGGTTGCTTCTTTTTAAAAACCAAATGTGACTATACTAGATTGGTTCTTTTTAAGCCAAAAAAAGGTTCTGTCTATGGAAGGTGTCAGACTCAGAAACCTATTTAGTTACAACCTATATGTGCTAAAAGATCACCTATATGCTCCACAATAACAAGTAAATGCACTAAAATAGATCCTCTATGCATTATAGAAAGTCCTAAATGTGCTAAAACAAACAACTATTTTTAAAAAAAATAAAAAAAATAATAAACTAAGCTAGGTATATGCACCATTCTATCCCACAAATGTGTTGTTCTCTTCCTCAAATGCACTGAAACAGTTCCTGGATGCACTGAAGTACTTGCAAAAGCACTAAAAGAAACCACAAATGTGATGTAGAAACCCGCGTATGCGCTACAGAAATCCTCGTATGCACTAAAACAGAAATTTTTTCTAAAAAGCCAAATTATGGAATGTGAAAATCTTTCATAAAACCTGCAAGTAGATGTTCAAAATGGGGCAGAGCCCCACAATGGATGCCAGAAAATGTGTGATCAATTTTTAGAGTGTATCAAATGTAGATTAAAAACAATAATAAATCAAACACACTAATAAGACATTATATCAAAACATAAAATCAAATAAGAAAGAATGAAAACTCTATATTTTTTTATTGATGTTGTCCTATCATCCTCTATCTCCACTACTTTGTCAATTCTAGCTGGCTCTCAGATCTTGGGCTAGGCTCAACATATAGTTTTCCTAGAGAACGAGATTTAATATGAATGCATAAAATGCTATGCTAAGACATGATTATTCTAATGCTAAAAATGATTGCTAAAATGAAAGATTACGATAATGCTATGAATACTAAAGTTGATAATGACAATGCTAAGATATTAGAATGCTAGAATGTAAGTAATCTCTAATTCATCTGTTGTGTGTTGCAACCATTGCTTGGATTCACAGTGCTATTTATAGAGTTTTTCAAAAGCTTATGATTGGCTGATGTGATCAATGGCTGTGAAAATTTCTAGTAGATCAAATGGTAGAAGATGGATAAAATTGAAGAGAAAATAGAAGAAAATAGAAAGAAAGATTTGCTTTCTTTTCTATTAAAGAGATAAAATGAGATGATAAAGATGAATTGTAAAAAATCATCTTTTTATGAAATTTTGGAAAGATTTTGAAGAAGATAAATAATAAATTATAAATTCAATTATTTATTTATAGGTGACATGGAAGATTTCTTAATTAAATAAAATATTTAATTAAGATTTGAGAAGATTTGAAAGATATTTAATTAAATTTGTGGAAATGAAATTAATTAAATAAAATATTTAATTGATTAGAAGAAAGATTTGAAATAGGAGAAAATAAATTAAATTCAATTAAATCAAAGATTTAATTAAACTTAAATGTGATAATTAATTTAAATAAACAATAGTATTTATTTAATTAATTAAGTGGACTTAAGAGAGTGATAATTAAATAAAATGAATTTATTTAATTAAAGTGAATGAACAATATAATTAAATTAATTAAATTTAATCATATGTAGAAGACTTTAGAGAAATTAATTAAATAATAAATATTTAATTAAATGCTAGGATTAATTAGACATGACCAATTTTATGCATATACACATCTTAAGAGGTTTCCCAATGATCTATTCACCACTTCAGTTTGTCCATCCGTTTGTGAATGGTATGTTGAACTAAAGGACAAATTTTTTCCTCGAGTTTCTTGTACAAGGTCCTCCAAAAGTGACCAATGAATTTAGAATCCCTGTCAAAAACAATGCTTAAAGGTAGTCCATGTATCCTAACAACCTCCTTAAAGAAGAGACCTGCTATATGAGATGCATCATTGGTGCATTTTCAAGGAAGAAAATGTGACATCTTACTAAATCTATCAACTACCACAAAGATACTATCAAAACCTCTTTGGGTTCTAGGCAACCCCAAGACAAATTCCATACTTACACACTCCCAAGGCTTATTGGGAATGGGCAGTGGCTGATAGAGTCTTGCATTTGTTGAAGTTCCCTTTTCCCTTTGACATATTGTGCAGCCCTCCACATACCTTCTCACATCCACCTGCAACTTTGGCCAATATTAAAATCTCCTAACTTGTTCCAAGGTCTTGTCAAGGCCAAAGTGACCTCCAAGACTCCCACTGTGTTTCTCCTTTATGATATTCTCCCACATTGATTATTTATGCACACACAATTGGCTTCCTTTGAAGAGAAAACCATTTTGCAATAAAAAGTCAGAGAATTCACCATGAAAAGAATTCAAATGCTGCTCACAAGCATTGTATACCTCCTTGAAATTTGAATCTTCATGACACATATCCTTCAATGCTTCAACCCCCATGCTTTGGAGTTGGATCTCTTGCACTACAAGTGCCCTTCTATTGAGAGCATCTTACACCTTATTTTCTTGGCCCTTCTTATACTTTATTGTGAAAGTATAGACTTGCAAAGACTCTACCCACTTCATGTGCCTATGACTGAGTTTATCTTGTGCATTCAAAAGACTCAAGGCATGATTATCAATATAAACAACAAATTATTTAGGTAACAAGTAGTGCCTTGACTTTTTGAGGGCTTGGACCATAGCATACAATTCTAAATCAGAGGAATAATACTTCCTCTTTGCTTCATTTATCCTCTCACTGAAAAATGCAACTGGTCTACCTTCTTGGCTCAAAACAACCCCTATTGCTTGATTGCTAGCATCACACTCAATGGCAAAATTTTTATCAAAATCAAGGAGTACTAGTATAGATTGTTGTGCTACTCTCATTTTTAGATATTCAAACCCTTTATCAACCTCATTGGTCTAAGAAAACTTACCTTTGTTACCTCCTTTGATGGTGTCCAAGATTGGTGCACAAATTTGGCTAAAGTTCTTGATGAAATTTCTATAAAAGCTTGCAAGTCCATGGAAGCTTCTCACATCTCCCATGGATTTTGATGTTGGCCAAGTAAGAATAACATCCACCTTTGAAGGATCCATCTTCAAACTTCCCTTGGAGATGACAAAACCAAGGTAGACTAGTTCTTCCTTCATGAATTCATACTTTTCCATGTTGATCAGTAGCTTCTCCTCTTGTAACCTACTTAGTACCATGTCAAGGTGCTTCAAATGTTCTTCTTTAGACCTTCTAAACACGGGGATGTCATCTAAATAAAATACAACAAACTTTCCAATGAGAGGTCTCAATACCTCATTCATAAGGTGCATAAATGTACTAGGGGAATTTGATAACCCAAAGGGCATCACCAACCACTCATAGATCCCTTCATTAGTCTTAAAAGTTGTCTACCATTCATACCCATCTCTGATCCTTATTTGATGGTACCCACTCTTTAGATCAATCTTGGAAAAGTAAGATGCTCTTGATAGACAATCCATGCGGTCCTCCATTCTTGGCATCAAGAACCTATATATGATTGTGATCCTATTAATGGCTCTTGAATAAGTGAAAAGCCTCTAATTCCCATCCTTCCTTGGTGCTAGGATAGTAGGAACAACACATGGGCTCAAACTCTTCCTCACTAGCCCTTTATCCATCAACTCTTGCACTTGTCTTGCAATCTCCTCATTTTGAGCAGGTGCCATCTTGTATGCAGCCTTATTGGGAAATGTAGCCCCTAGAATCAGATCAATATGGTGGATTTTATCCCTAATGGGAGGTAGGGAACTAGGTAAGTCATTCACCGTTATGTCTTTGTACCTTTCCAACAACTCTTGGATTTCCTTTGGTGCATCTTCCTTATTCTTTGTGGAAAAATATGCTTCACTTTTTGGCTTCATAATTAGGAAGAATCCTCTTCCTCCTCCTTCCTTCAAGGTCTTCATGAACTCCTTCTCACCCACCATCAAAAATCTAGGCCCTTCATCCTTTTCCTTGTCTTCTTCTAGGAGAGGTGAAAGGTTGTAAGTCTTGCCATCCTTCACAATGGAGTATGTGTTCTTCTCCCCATCATGCTTGGTCTTCCTATCAAATTTCCAAGGCCTACCAAAAATATATAGTTTAATACTTGTACTCAAAAAAAAATTCATTGGATCTCATACATTATAAGTCATGACCTGGATCACTATTGTAACTTTTTTGTGATTGAATAATTTGTTATTTTATTTTCAGATTTTGGTTGTGGAAACACCTCCAAATATTACAAGGGCAATGGATATCAGTGTTTCATCCGCTATACAATCCTTGATGGCTCTAATAGAGGAGGTATGAGGAAAATTACTAAATTTCAATTTACATTCATTGTTATAGATGTTAGTTCTAGTGAAAAATCAAACCATTATTGATTCATTGTTTAATTCCTATTTGGATGGTTTATACAGGGCTTGAGCATGCTTGAGCATCTGTATGAAAATATTTCCATTGTGGAGAGTGATCATGAGATAATTGTAGTGATTATTTTGTTAAATATATCATTTTTTATAATGTAATTTCTATATATTAATGTTTTTACTTCTTATTGTAATAGTTAAAACTTCACAAGGAGCTAAATAGTAGCAGGAGTAGTAGGAGCACTCCTCAAGCATAGAAAAAATGAGTGAAAAACTTATCACTAGTATCAGATCGCCAAACAAAGGGAAATAATTTATTTCTAGAGCATGGAGAGAAATGAATTTTGATTCCAAAGCCCTTTGTTGTATGCCTACACATGGAAATTTCATATCTTGTATTGGATATATTTGAAATTGTATGCCTATATGGCATTCTCGTAAGCCTATATTGCTATTTTGTAACTATATTTTATACTTATATCAACATTTATTGATGTATGTGTACATGGCTATTTGGTTAATACAAATCTTTTTTATTGATGGTGTCCATATTTTCTCTTTTTGATAATGTCAAAAGCATGGTTGCATACAAATTAGGCAAAAGAATTTTCCTTTTAGATTAGCAATGCATGCAAGTTTCAAAAAGTATCCTTGATAATACAAAAAGATATTTTTTTATACCATAGCAGCAAAAATCTTTTGGGGGAAAAATTGGCAAACCAAAAGTATAAGATTTTTTGAAAAAATGGCGAAAAAGTCTAAAAAAAATCGAAAAAAAAGATTTAAGAAAAAAAGGTTAAAAAAAGTAGAACAAGAGATTAAAAAAAATAAAAAAAAAATTTAAAGGCATTTCCATACCATAGAGATATAGAGAGCAAATAAAATAAAGAGTTTAACTAATAAATTGTAAAAAATAGATTTTTTTAGTTTATATTCATATCATTGATTACATTGCATTGTACATATTTCAAACTCAAGCCATTGCTTCACATTGCATAACTAATAACTAGATGTTAATAGATGACAAAATTTCAATTACAATATAGTTTTTACAAAGTCAACCTAAGCAGTTATGCAATTACTTCACATTGCATAACTAATAACTAGGAGCAGCTCCCAATTGCATTTCTTTTCATGGCATTCTATGAGACCACATTTCTTTGAGGCATTTTTTCAAACAATTCACTACCTTGTCTATACTACCACATTTTTTATACATGTCTACCAAAGCATTTTTCAAATAGTTCAGCCTTTGTTGCTATGGCTGAAAGCCTAAAACAAGTGCTTTCAAACAAGCTATGGATGCTTGGAAAATATCTATCAAAAGCATAATAGTAAGCAATATCATAGACAAGGCAGTGAACTCTCTGAAAAAATGCCTCAAAGAAATGAGGTCTCATGGTCATGGAATTCCATGACAATCAAATGCTTTTGATTGTCATGGCATTCCATCACCATGAGACCTCATTTCTTTGAGCCATTTTTTCAAAGAGTTCACTTCCTTGTCTATGCTATCACATTTTTCATTCATGTCTATCAAAGAATTTTATCAAACATTTCATTTCCTTGCTGCTATGGCTAAAAGCCTAAAAGAAGGTGCTTTCAAACAAGCTATGGATTGTCATGGCATTCCATCACCATGAGACCACATTTATTTGAGAGATTTTTTCAAATAGTTCACTGCCTTGTCTATGCTACCACATTTTTCATACATGTTTACCAAAGAATTTTATCAAATAGTTCACCTCCTTGCTGCTATAGCTAAAAGCCTAAAATAGGTGCTTCCAAACAAGCTATAGATGCTTGGAAAAAATCTATCAAAGCATAATAATAAGTAATAGCATAGACAAGGTAGTGAACTATTTAAATAAAAGCCTCAAAGAAATGTGGTCTCAATGGTGGTGGAATGCCATGGAAATCCATAGCAATTTGCTTGTCATGGAATTCCATCACCATGATAACACATTTCTTTGAGGAATTTTTTCAAATAGTTCACTGCCTTGTCTATGCTACCACATTTTTCATACATGTTGACCAAAGCATTTTATCAAACAGTTCACCTCCTTGCTGCTATGGCTAAAATCCTAAAATAGGTACTTCCAAACAAGCAATGGATGCTTGGAAAAAATATATCAAAGCATAATAATAAGCAATAACATAGACAAGGCAACAAACTGTTTGAATAAAAGCCTCAAAGAAATGTTGTCTCAATGGTGGTGGAATGCCATGACAATCCATAGCAATTTTCTTGTCATTGCATTCATCATGGAATTCCATCACCATGAGACCACATTTCTTTGAGGCATTTTTTCAAATAGTTCACTACCTTGTCTATTCTACAACATTTTTCATACATGTTTACCAAAGCATTTTATCAAACAGTTCACCTCCTTGCTACTATGGCTTAAAGCCTAAAATAGGTGCCTCCAAACAAGCAATGGATGCTTGGAAAAAGTCTATCAAAGCATAATAATAAGCAATAGCATAAAAAAGGAAGAAAACTGTTTGAATAAAAGCCTCAAAGAAATGTGGTTTCAATGGTGGTGGAATGCCATGACAATCCTTAGCAATTTGCTTGTCATGGCATTCAACATTGCATTCCATCACCATGAAACCACATTTCTTTGAGGCATCTTTTCAAATAGTTCACTTCCTTGTCTATGCTACCACATTTTTCATACATGTCTACCAAAGCATTTTATCAAACAATTCACTACCTTGCTGTTATGGCTAAAAGCCTCAAACAAGTACTTTTGAACAAGCTATGGATCCTTGGAAAAAATCTATCAAAGCATAATAGTAAGCAACAAACTATGGTCTCATGGTTTTTTTTCACATGAAAATCAGTGTGATTTAATTCACATTTTTTTGCAAGTTATAAACACTTTTTTTTTGCCAATTTTGTTGTTTTAAATGACATTCAAGTTTATGGTGGTTTTTATGTTTATATGATGATATGTGATATTCTAATCCTAATTCATGCTTCTAGTTTTCATAGATATATATTTTGTTTTTACATTTTTTTGTACCAACAAACCCAAAACAAACTAAACTCCCCTCCAAAATTTTTTGGTCAAACCGACAAACTAAACCCCTAAACTTGAACCTCAAAACCTATTCCAACACTCTTCATTTTTCCTGTACAAACTTAATTGACCACCAAATTATGTTTCCCCTTGATTTTACCCACGTTTACTCCCTCAAACCTCTCTTTTTCATTGAAAACCCCTATTTTCCCAACTAGGGCATGTCATACCATAACATACTTTTGACCTCCCCTATCCTTGCAAACCTTTTGAACACATCAAACTCCATAATCTCACCTTATTTCTAACCTATTCTAACTTATTTTCAAGCAATTTCTTCTTTTCACCTCTTCTAGCCTTGCTTTTAAGGGGCCTCAATTTTTCATTTTCAACAGGGGTAGCATTAGTAATCTCTTCCAATTCCCTTACTAATGCTATTTTCTTATTCCTACTCCCTATCCTACTTACATCAGGCCCATATCACCAAGACACAACTTGAAAAATAGGTGGAATGGCATATTTCAACATACTACACTCAAACCCTTAAAGGATCAATCTGGTTGAACATTGCTTAGAGAGATTCCACGTGTTTGGGTGAGAAAGAGAACCATTCCTACCATGAACATGCCTATTTAGACATGTTGGAATAGTTTGTTTGGTCACATGAGTTTTAGAACAAAAGTTGTACCACTTTGCAACTTTCCACTACTTCCATTTGACACATTTTCCATCAGCTAAAATCTAGACACTATGGGAAAACAACTCTGAGATAATGATAACTAAGAGATATTACTATAGAGGGGCCCAACACAATCCCATGGGATTAGATGAGAAGTTTCTAAGTGTCACGGTATCAGAGTAACTTCATGTTGAATTTTGCAACCATTTTTCCCTTTGGACCCTTAAGGGATCGATTCGGTTAAACATAGCTTGAAGAGATTCCACTTGTTTGGGTATGAAAGAGGACCATTCCTACTGTAAACATGCCTATTCGAATGCATTGGAATAGTTTGTTTGGTCACACGAGTTGTAGAATGAAAGTTGCACCACTTTGCAACTTTCCACTGCTTCCATTTGACACTTTTTCATCAACTAAAACTTGGAAATCACAGGAAAACCACTCCGAGATAATGAAAACCAAGAGAGGTTATTGTAGAGGGGTCCAACATGATCCTATCAGATTAGACGAGAAGTTTCTAAGCATCACGGTGTCTGAATAACCTCGTGTTGAAGTTTTCAGCCATTTTTCCTTTTGGACCCTTAAGGGATCAATCCAGTTGAACGTAGCTTGGAGTGATTCCGCATGTTTGGGTGCAAAAGAGGACCATGCCTAGCATAAAATTCCTATTCGAACACATTGTAATAGTCTATTTGGTCACATGAATTACAGGATGAAAGTTGCACCACTTTGCAACTTTCCACTACTTCCATTTGACACTTTTTTCATCAATTGAAAACTGGACACCACAGGAAAACCACTTCAAGATAACAAAAACCAAGAGATGTTATTGTAAAAGGGCCCAACATGATCCCATCAAATTAGATGAAAATTTTCTAAGCATCATGATATTCGAGTAACCTCATGCTGAAGTTTGCAGCCATTTTTCCCTTTGGACGGATTGATCTAGTTGAACGTAGCTCGAAGTGATTCCACATGTTTGGGTATAAAAGATGACCATGCCTAGTGTAAAAATGCCTATTTGGACACATTGGAATAGTCTATTTGGTCACATGAGTTGTAGAAAAAAAGTTGCACTACTTTGCAACTTTCCACTACTGCCATTTGACACTTTTTCATCAACTAAAAACTGGACACCGTGGGAAAAGAACTTTGAGATAATGAGAACTAAGAGAGATCATTGTAGAGGGGCCCAACATAATACCATTGGATCATATGAGAAGTTTTTAAGTGTCACGGTGTTTGAGTAACCTCATGCTAAATTTTGAGGCCATTTTTTCCTTTGGACCCTTAAGGGATCGATCTGGTTGAACGTAACTTAGAGTGATTCCATGTGTTTGGGTGAAAAAGAGGACCATGCCTAGCATAAAAATTCCTATTTAAATGCATTGGAATAGTTCATTTGGTCACACAAGTTGCAGAACAAAAGTTGCACCACTTTACAACTTTCCACTGCTTCCATTTGACACATTTTTCTTCAACTAAAAACTGGACACCACGGAAAAACCACTCCAAGATAATGAAAACCAATAGAGGTTATTGTAGAGGGACCCAACATGATCCCATTAGATTAGATGAGAAGTTTCTAAGCATCATGGTGTCCGAGTAACCTCATGTTGAAGTTTGCAGCCATTTTTCCCTTTGGACCCTTAAGGGATTGATTCAGTTGAATGTAGCTCAGAGTGATTCCATGTGTTTAGGTGTGAAAGAGGACCATTTCTAGCATAAAAATTCCTATTCATATATGTTGGAAAATTCCATTTGGTCACATGAGTTGCAGATCAAAAGTTGCACCACTTTGCAACTTTCCACTGCTTCCATTTGACACATTTTTCATCAACTAAAAATTGGGCACCACGGAAAAACCACTCCGAGATAATGAAAAATAAGAGAGGTTATTGTAGAGGGGCCCAACATGATCCCATTGGTTTAGACGAGAAGGTTCTAAGCATCACAATGTTTGAGTAACCTCATGTTGAAGTTTGCAGCCATTTTTCTCTTTGGACCCTTAAGGGATCGATCTGGTTGAACAAAGGGTCTGTACTCTAAACTTATCCAAATGTTACCAACTCTTGGGGAAAAAATTCTAAGGTGTCAAAACTTCAAAATCCAGAATCAGATCTCAGTTACATCACCGTACAATGGGTAAACCACAAAACCCTCTATTGTAGCCTAAACCCTAGGGGTTTATTGAAAATGATACTTCCAAAGCTAACCACAACCTAAAAATTACTCAAAAAAGTTTTTTATACCCTACAAAAACTCAAAAAATCATAAAATAACACTTCCCTACACAAAAAAACAATTTAACTCTTCAAAACCACCATTTTTCTTAAAGAAAACTCACTTTTACACACATGGGTTTCACACCCATCTCACTTTCAGACCTCCCAACACTAACACATCATTCCCACGCCTTAATAATGTTAGTGTAGACCCATTCCTCAAGTTATAGAGGGTATAGAAAGAGGAATGGGTCAAAAATCCATTTTTATTAACTCAAAACCTTGAAATGTACAAGTTTGGGCCGATTTTAGTAAATTGATGATATTCTACTCCTTATTTGCCTTGATGAACAAAACCTATTGAATGGTTCTCCTGCACCAATCATGCATTGACCTTCTTGTCCCTCCTAAAGTTTGGATCACATCCATTACCTCCACATAAAACTCAACATCCTTGGTCCTCTTGGCTTCCATGCAATGATATGGTTATGCAAATGAAAATGAAGCAAAGTAATCATCTCCTTCTCCACTGGCTAGAAGAATGCATGCTTAAAGTTTTGATACATGATATCAGATCTCTCATCTACTCTCATGGTTGAATATTGAAATCTAGTATGGTGGGCCTCTAGAGTTTCAGTCATCTCTCTTCCTCTTCCACCAAATGTTGGCCCGATCCACACATTTTTCAGCCTAATTCTCTTTGTTTTTGAAAGCTGAAGTTTCTCTTGAGTCACCAGTGTTGCTCTATCTTCCTTTTTAGACTATTTCATTGCTACATATTGTCTCTAGGATTTAATCATTTGTACCACATGTGGTTGATGTGCTTTGAATCCTTGCATCTAAAGGAAATTTCCTCAACATAAATACTCTCTCAAGGTTAACAATCATGCATTGACCTTCTTTCCCATCTTAAATTTTGGACCACATCCATTACCTCCACATAAAACTTAACATCCTTGGTCTTCTTGGTTCCCACGCCTTGATATGGTTATGCAAGTGAAAATGAAGCAATGTAGTCACCTCCTTCTTCGTTGGCTAGAAGAATGCATGGTTAATTTTTTGATACATGATATCAACTCTCTCTTATGCTCTCATGGTTGAATATCGAAATCTAGTATGGTGGGCCTCCAGAGTTCCAGTCATCTTTCTTCCTCTTCCACCAAATTTTGGCCTGATCCACACATCTGTCAGCCTAATTGGCTTTGTTTTTTCAAAGCTGAAGTTTCTCCTAAGTCACCAATGTAGTTCTCTCTTCCTTTTCAAACTCTTTAATTGCTAAAAATCATCTTTGGTATTTAATCATCTCTACCACATGGTTGATGTACTTTGAATCATTAGTAATAGTCTTCAAAATTGGCTGCTAGTACAAGTTTATTATGCTTTCATAATACTTTATAACCATGGAGTTCAGCCATTCCTTGATGCCATCAAGTGAAGATTGATGAATGGAATCAATGCAGAGTAAATCCTGCTTGAATTCTTTGAAATCAATAGCCATATAAAATTCCTTTTTCCCAAGTCCTACTCTCTCAAGGTTAACAATCTCAACCTCACTAATAGCGATTACTACTAAGAAAGGTAATTCCACCAACTCTACCAAACAGTTTACCATAAGAATAATAAAAGAAGAGGCTTTGAAAGGAACTCCATGAAAACCAAGCTCTCTAAATGGTACATATCAAAGTCTAGTTCAAAATATTTTAGATGAGGCTACTCCCATAGCTCTCTTACTCGCTTGACAAAACCTTGAAACTATATATTGATTTTATTTTTCTTGTCCCTCTCTTGTTGTTCTTCCTCAATTTCATCAAGATCATACATTGACCTTCTTGACCCTCCTAAATTTTGGACCACATCCATTACCTCCACATAAAATTGGACATCCTTGGTCTTCTTAGTTCCCATGCCTTGATATGCTTATGCAAATGAAAATGAAAATGAAGCAAAGTAATCATCTCCTTATCCATTGCTTGGAAGAATGCATGCTTAATGTTTTGATACATGATATCAAATCTCTCTTCTACTCTCATAGTTCAATACCAAAATATAGTATGGTGGGCCTCTAGAGTTCTAGTGATCTTTCTTCCTCTTCCACCAAATGCTAGCCCGATCCAGACATCTTCCAACCTAATTGACTTTGTTTTTGAAAGTTGAATGGTGCAAGAGCACCCACACCTCACCCTCAATTTGTGATTGTTTGATGGTAAATTGGGAGGAAAGTTGGTAAATGTTAGTAGGTTGAGGTATTTTTGTCTTGAATAAGGTCTAATAGACAAATCTTTTATGTACTTTAGGAATTAGTAGGTTAGGGTGGACAAATGTGCAAAAGAACTCTTGAATTAAATAATTGTCGATATTTCCATAAAGGTAAATTATGTAAAAAGTAGGTGGGAGTGTAAAGAAAGAGTCAAAAATTAATGTTATAAGGGTGTCTAAGTGGTCCTAGGAATTTAGAATATTAAATTTGCATGATAAAGCTTAGTAAGCAAAACCATTCTTAAATAATAAATACTAGTATTTGTAGGCTTAATAAGGGTTTGGTGGTTCAAAGGTAGTTATGGGAATTGAAGGGAGATGATTCTCATTTGAAATTTATTAAAAAAATCATTCACGCCTGAATGGGAGTTCAATCAATAGTTTTTTTGAAGATTAGTGCTCTTCACAATGCCTAAAACTATGGAATTTCAACATTTTTCTGAGTTTTTAGTTTCTTTTCTCTATGTACAGCCTAGTATAGGCCTCTTATGAAAAAAAATTCATGAAACATTGTGGTGGCAGGTCTTAATCTAGATTTCAATATTTTTTGATACACCTTCGGTTGTTTTAGTGAAAGGAAAATCCATTTTTCTTTATTCAGCCTGTATAGACCAGTAGTGTCTGAATTTACTTTAATTTTTGTGATGGAGCCCTTCCTCCTACTATGGTGAATTGTGACTCAGAGGAAAGATTTACAATGTGTTGTTTTCAATTTTCCTTAACTCTTTTAATAATGGTAAGGCGTTTATAGGGCTGGTGATGTTGTTTTAGGTTGAGAATGTGAGATTTTGGCTTGAAATGGAGGAACCAAATTGATGTTTTTGAGATCTACTAAGTCTAAAGGCTAGGTGAGGATTTATTATGTGTGTGAATACCCTGTTTGATACTTTGGTGAGGTTTGGAAGCCCTTGGAGTTGTGAGATGCTAAAAACCCTATGTATTTGTTAGAAAATTGAGGGTTTTAATCGATTATGGCTTAGAGGTTGAGTGCTTTTCTAGAAACTGTGGAATTGGGAATTTTGTGACCTATTTGATGACTTTCCAAGATCTTGTGGGGTTAGAAGAAGTTTAAAGAGCAATTTTTTTGTAAAACAAGGCTAATTTTGTAGCCTTTTTGCATGGTAGTTTGAAGGATCTCTAAGAAATTGCAAAGAAACCTTGTATGTTTGGCTTGGGAATGGTGTTGGGGGTTTGAGTAGATGCTATATTGATGATGAGATGGTCCTTGAGAGGAATTATCTAAAATTTAAGCCAAATTGTTGAGTTTCGAAGCCTTTTTGTTGGTAGTTGTTCCAAGATGGCCAAATGAAATAACAAAGGTTGTTGATTTACTAAAATCTGATTTGTTTGAGTCTTCTCCACTTTGACTCTACATCACTAAAGTTTCTCTTGAGTCACTAGTGTAGCTCTCTCTACATTTTCAGACTCTTTCATCACTATAGATCATCTATGTGATTTAATCATTTGTACCACATGGTTGATGTGCTTTGAATCCTTGCATCTAAAAGAAATTTCATCAACATTAATACTGCTACTCTCTGAAGGTTAACAATCTCAATCTCACTAACAGTACATTTACAACCATATTCAAATATTTTCCTTCAAAAGGCTACAAATTCAAATATTGACTTAAATAGCCTTCAAGAGGCTTTAAATAGCCTTTACAAATGATTCTACATCTTTCCAACCATGCCTAACTATTCTTTTTGTAACTAACATGACTTATTACATTATAAATCAATTTTGGATGTGTTATTACCTTATTCAATTGAAAAAAATCAAAACACAAAACTAACTTAAAAGATTTCCATGAACCAAATTTTCTCAATAACCTTGGTACCCCTACACCAAATTTCATTATTTCAGTAAATATCATTACAAGTAAATCTCATTACAATGCCTTAGGTACTTTGCTCTCAGAGATATTTTACAATGTCACTCATACATTCGAGATTCTCTTATAATGTCTACATCATAGGTTAACTTCAAATGAGAAACTTGAGATTCCCTCACAAAGCTTCGCACACTCTTTTATAATGGCTTGAAATCAAAATTGAGATTTGTCAAGATAATCAAAATAAGGATGTTGCATTGCTTTTTTGGCTGAGATTCTCTTCAATGGTTCCAAAATCAACATTTTCTACAAGGAGAGACCAATCAATTTTTACTAGTTTAGTTAAAGATAGGAAAAGTAAAAGAATAAAAAGAAACAACTCGTGTCCAAAATGGAAATGAAATGAAAATAGATGGAAAACACTTATAGATAGGCATGGCAGTCTCTCAACTTAGTCACTCCTACTCATACATCTTCACTATGAGTTCCAAGATACCTATTGCACACAACACCTCTCATGAATCTAGAATATCTTGAAATTTGAGATGCTCCTATAATGTCTATATCATAGGTGCTCATGACAAGGTTAACTTCAAATGAGTAACTTGAAATTCCCTCACCAAGCTTCACACACACTTTTGTAATGGCTGAAAATCATAATTGAGATTTGGCTTCATAATCAAAATAGGGATGTTGCATTGCTTTTATGCTTGAGATTCTCTTGGATGGCTCATAAATCTACATTTTCTAGAAGGGGACACCATTCAATTTTTACCGGGTTACTTATAGATACACAAAGTAAAATAAGACATGATAGCATTGGCATCAAACAAATTAATGTGGATACAAGTATACATTAATAAGAACCATTGTGCATATACTTACAAATTAATCCAATGAACTAGCTGGATCTGCTCTACTCTTTATTGTGTCAAGTATTGCCTCATGGTCAGACTCACGGACCTTCCACAAGGTCTTGTTCAAAGGTCTACCCCCATATTTTCTCAAATGAACATTGGATTCCACCACAAGGTTCGAGTAATGAAGAATCTTATGATGTGTGTCAAAGTCCTCAAACAACCAATGTTTAACACTCTTATGTGGGTACCTTCTAAGCCACATTCCAGTAACAACAACTGAGCCTGTAGGGTATTTGATGTTTTCTCCATCTATAATTGGGGCTTCCAATTTATTTTTGGCCTCAACACAATGACACAAGTAATAGTTTGTTCCCTCTTTGTTTTCTTCATCTGCAATAACTACATAAACATTCCCTACATTGATATGTGCATAAAATCACTTGAAATTAGTTAACATTACGAATATAGTACAATGTAAGATAACAATATGGAATTTGAAAAAATAAGCAAGTAGATATATTACCTGGTACTAGATCTAATACGTGGTCAAAGTCGACCTAATGATTCCATTTGTGTTAGTTCCAATGACGTCAGAGGGTGATATGTGTGAAGTGGGATAAGATAACTTGTCAACCATTTCTCAACCCACTCCCCTGACTCACAATCATTCCAGGCTTGCATTGTACATGAAGAACAAAAGCATGCCATCTTACGTGTATCAATACTCCATGAACCTACATTTGAGCTAAGGAAAGAGTGTAGCTCACTCAATCTTGTTGGTGTACAACAATCCCCATATGGTGAAATGTTAGTATCATCCATCAACCAAAAAAATCTATGAACTGAAGACATACCTTCATTATTTGGACCCATTGAAGCATTACACCACTCAACGATTGAACTTGCATCTGTCAACTTTGCACTATCTTTATGCTTTAACTCTTCTCATGCTAATGCTCTTTTCATGCATGCTCCTGCACCATCATGCTCCCCCTTTCCATGCCCGGCCTCACAAAATTTCCACATATGTTGAACACCTGTAGTGAGATGCATCTTGCACAACCAATAGAACATGTGTGTGTTCCTAAAATATGTTTCATAGTTATCCGACCATATTATATGTCGACTGTATGCTATGCCCCTTCAAGCCAAATCACTATAGAACATCTGGAAGCAACCTTGCACGAACTCCAGAGAATGTGTATGATGATCACTAATATAAAAGTGATACTCCCTCAATACCTTCCTTTGGTCCTTTGTACTATTAGCTACATGAATGAATGTTATGTGCATAAATATTGAAACCTATGTGGAGTTGTAATACTATGACTGCACCTCACACTGTGGCTATAGAGTGTAGTTATCTACAAATTCAACCACTGATACTATGCTGCCAACTAGAAAGGTATCCTTGCATAGTTTGAATTGTGTGTCCAGCTATCGAGCTCTATAGGTATGCCTTGCATACTCATACACTAGATTCTCACGAAACATGGACGTAAACTGATACACTAGAATCTTCTCAACAACCAAATCATACCTTTATGCTTGAGACCCATCTTTTGTAGTGTATGCCACTATTTTATACTTCCTAAAATCTACTAGTTTATGCCCCACCTCATCTATGCTTTCCATATTTTTACATACTAGCATTCATTGCAAGCCACCACAACGCTCGCATGAACCATCCAAGCATGTTGTCCTATACAATATTTGGCCATCCTCTATTTGACATAATTTTTTTGATAAGAACTCTCTTGAAGATTTTGGTGGGGCTTCTATGCCACAATCCTGCAAAACACCATTAGTATGTAAATCAAAACATATAGAAGATAAACATCATAATGGTTAGCAGATTCAATATATAGTCTATAGCAACAAGTATGTGTGTGTGATTTATCTTGACATAAAAAGGTTTAAGCATTTCAAAAAATCTTTGAGAAATACTAATTTGAGGATAAGCATTTTGAAATTTATGAAAAATTTGGGTTTGAGTCATATCCAAAAAATGCTTTGGTTGTGGCTCACAGTTACAACTATTGATTCTCCTTCTTACGACATCCCTTTGATTTGGATATGGCCTTGTATTATTCTTCCAATAATCTTTAATTAGTTTTTTCAATGCTTCAACAACTTTTTTATCTTTATGTGGCAGTCTTCCTGAGAATTCCCATAATTCATTTGAATCGGTTCCCTCAATTCTTTGCTTCCTTTGAATGGATTTTGATAATTTTTTTGTAATAATTCCCATTTGTTCACTTGTCTTTTTAATTATATGAGATATGTTTGTTTGATAGCTTACCAAAGTCGATGTAATGACACATCGGGTGACATTACTATCCTTTGATTGTGAGGTCTTACCCACACTCTCATAAGCATCCATTAGATTCTTCACAATAGTGTTTTCACTTGATGCATTCGATGTTTTCAACCCAAGAGTCTTCATAATGTTTCAGTACTTTAAACCCCGCATCATTTGAAAAAATAGTTGACATTTTCTAGTCTCATTTAGCCTTTAAAAGAGCATTTTCCAAATCTTATCAACATATCTTCTACAAGTGAGTTTTGGAACATTACCTTCCATGTGCTACAAAATATCCTCATCAATATTAATCAAAAACTTTGGCTTTCTACGCAAAATTCTAGGCGGTATTCTCTTAGGTACATACATCTCAACATTAGTAATTTCATCAATATTTAATTGAGGTGGGCTAGATTGTGTACCTTCAATTGAGGGTGGAATAGAATACATACCTGGAGGTTCACGTGGGGATGATGGCATATCTTTTTCATCAAATCTAAGTGATAATGTACTCTCAACTTCAAATGTGGTGGATGTTGTCCAACCATACTCACTTGTGGTAGATGGTGTCCCTCCATATTCACTTGTGCTTAATGGGGTCCCTTCGTTTTCACTTGCGATAGAGGGTGTGTCTCCAACTATGATATCTACATCTCCCCTAGCACAACTCTTTCACATTTGTGCCCTTTGTGCTACCAATTTCCTTTCTCTTTTTGACGGTTGAGTTTCCTCTTCAACTAGCTTGTTTTCGTCAATTGTTCCCAATTTCTATTTTTCATGATATTCCCTCATCCATTTTTTCTCTTTATCTCTGAAGGCTTGGAGCTTATCATCTGTTAGTTTTTTCCTTTTAACAGTTCGTTTCTTTGGCATGACGAATAATTTTACCTGTGCAAAAAGTACTAAGTCAAGTCAAATTAACTAATAGTGAAGGGTTGTAGAAGTCTATTAAAGAGGGAGACCAACGGTCACCTCTTTCAAATGTTAGTTTTCGAAGTTGAAGTGGTTTGTTTTAAGAGGGAAACATTATAAAAGGCCATGATACAATTGAATGGAGGATGATCTTGGATTGGGCGTCAAACCAAATGAGGAAATGTTGAGTTTTCCTTAACAAAATTGAGCTTTTGGTGACTAAAATTGAGTTTCTGAGTTGGGCAGCATTATTTTATGTTAGATTGAGCATGAACAAGGTATATTAGGCTTGTTTCAACATTTTTCAAGTTTTGGAGTGTTTGTAAAGTGCTACTTTCCATAAAACATACAATTTCTAAGCCTAGGGAGAGGGTTTTATGCTTTGGGTGGTAAATGATTGAATCTCTGCAATCTAATGCTATAATTTAAAGTTTCGATATATACAAAGTTTTTCCCCAAGGTTTTAGGGGATTTGGACACATTTTGAAGGTGGTACCTTTGTAAAAGTGGGCTAATTTGGGTCCTTAAAAGTGTAGAAAACTTAATAATTTGTGTAGTTTGGTACAAACACAAGCATTGGTGATTGTTGGATATGTTGAAAGGCTCTATAATGGGTAAAATAAAGGTGTCTAAATGATCCTAGGTCTATAGAACAACAAATCACTATGGTGGAAGGTATTAACTTGTACTTCAATCTGTTTTGAGACTCCTTTGGTTGTTTCGGTGAATGAAAAAACTCCATTCTTCATGATCAACCTGTACAAACCAACAAGGTATGAATTTTACTTTAATTTAAAGATGGAGCCTTTCCTCCTACTTTGGTGACCTGTGATTCATAGGAAAGGCCTATAATATGTTGTTTTCAAGTTTCATGTTTCTTTTAATAGTGGTATGGTGTCTATAGGGCTGGTGATGTTATCTTAGGCTAAGAATGTGAGTTTTTGGCATGAAAAGGAGGAACCAAAGTGGTGTTTTTGAGATCTAATGAGGCTAAAGGCCTAGTGAAGGTTTATTTTGTTTTTGCAGACCCTAAAAAACTTGTTTGATGCTTTGGTGAGGCTTGGAAGGCCTTGGAGTTGTGAAATATAGAAAGCCCTAGATATTTATGAGCAAATTGAGGGTTTTTGTATTGGAAACCTATTTGAGCATGCAAGGTCCTAAAACCTAGAAAATATTTTGTTTTGAGACCTAAGTAGAAACTAATTTTGGATTTTGGGGTCTACTGAGAAGTGAGAAGGTTGTGTGGGGAATTATACCCGATTGAGTGACTTTGATATGCTACAACTTGAACAATGTGAATTTGTTGAAAGAAAAGGTCATGATGAAATTGTAAATTGTAAATTTATTTGTAGATTAGAGTTGTGTGTTTGTGTGTTGCAAGCCTCCCCCTACTACATTAGGAGTATATTCCAATTTTTTAGAGACATGTATGGAAAATTTGGTAGCATAGACAAGGCAATCGGTTGGTTTGTATAATTGTTTGACAAAATACCTCAATGAAAGCTTTGGAAGCATAGACAAAGAAAGTCAATTGTTAAATTTAAGAAAATGCCTCAAAGAGATGTGGTTTAAAAATGCAATAGGAAAGTGTATAGAATTGTGTAATTTAAAATATCCATTGACAACCTAACATTGTAGCATGACAAACAAACAATTTTATCAACATGGAATAAGCAAAACAACAAAAATGAAAGCAAGCCATAATAGAATGAAAGAAAATGTACAAAGACTTCACATACCTAAAAAACCAAAGTTTCAAATGGAGGAGTTCTACCCAATTATGTAGCCTTTGCTTCTTCTTTCCTCAAACTCCTAAAAAAATTGACTTTTTCAAAAGCTTGTTCCCCTCCAAACTTCAATTAGATATCAATTATCACTATAATTCAAACTTGAATAGATATTACACGCCTTTCAACATGAAAAATTTGCTATTTCATGCAAAGGTGATGGAAATATCATGAAAAAGGTGGTGAAATCTAAAAATCATGCATGCACACTTCACTCACTCACCAAAAAGCTACCTTTTGTTAGAGCACATGTAGAACCAAGAGAATATGTAGAATGTGGGCCGATATCATGGGTATATTGTATTTTTTAACCGTTTTTAGTGCATTACACAATGCACTCGCGTTATAACACAATCATGCTATAACACACTCATGTTATAACGAGAGCGCATTATTTCTTCCTAAATGACCATGTCTCTACTTATTCATAACTTGCTCGCGTTATAATAAAGTTAGTTTTTTTTAAGATTAATAGGGTAGACCCACTCCCACCCTATCTCCAACTCTCTCCCAATCTCCCACTCTCTCCCACCCTCTCCCCCACCCTCTTGGAGCCTCCCACACCCTATCTCCCACTCACCCACTCTCTCCAACTCTC
>VDFB02061286.1:40834-88826 GCA_007258455.2 Sequoia sempervirens | reverse complement strand
CAATATTGACAAAATAAAACACATGGGTAATGTTAAGTTCTCGCTTAGCTTTCCAATGATGTAATTTTTTTCACTTTCTGACAATGTTAGGGCTTTCATCCATAATTTCTTTTGTTTGTATATCTATTTTTTGTCAAAAAGCAGGTGTTTGAGGGTGTTTTTGTTTATAAATTAACCATTCATCAATAAATTACATTTTTAGAAACTAGACTCCATTCTAAAAAAATTTAAAAATAAAAATTAAAAAATATATATTATTTTCCAAAATTTATAGGGGGAGCACAGCTAAAATTCAACTTTTTAGGAAGTGCCCACTTAGAAAATTAGTAAAAAATCAAATATTCATTAAAAAATTATCAAAAAAATTGTCCCTCAACTAGATACTATTAGCTAACTTCTGGCCATAGCGATTTTCAAAATACTACAAAAAAGTTCACTGTGCTGGGGTTGTACAAGAGTTGCTATGTTATGTTTTTCTAACCAAAACAGTAACAATTTTTGTACATCCTTCTTTTGAACCCCTTAATCTAAACCATTTTCAAAATAAATTAGTAGTTTAGAAAGTAGACTCGGAGCACTTCAATCCTTTTTTTTGTTCCATCTCAAAATTTTGAGTGTAGCTATCCTCAATTTCATGTCCAAGGTCAGTATTTCCTAATTTCAGAAAAAAAAAAGTGGCCACTTAAGCCCCATTTTCGAGAACCATCTTGGTGCACTTACCCAAGCCCACAATGCTTTAGGTAATCTAGTAGCCCAATATTTCTGTGAATTTGAACTACCTTTGTCAAAATGTTCTCAATCTCTCTATTTGTAACCTCCACCTACCCATTAGCTTGGGGATGAGAAGGTGTTAATTTTTTGTCTTATTTCATACTCTTTAACCAATTTTAGTGATGAGTTCAGAAGTAAACTGGGGACCTTGATCAGTTAAAATTTCCCCAAGTACTCCATGCCTAGTAAAGATGTCTTCATACAATAACTTAGCTACATTCTCATCTCTTGCAAACAGTAATTCCTTGACTTCAACCCACTTTGTTAGATAATATGTGCAAACCAAAATATACTCTTTGTTATTAGATGTTGGTGAAATAGGGCCAATGAAATCTAGCCCCCATTTTTTAAATGGTTCTAGTGCCATCTATGGATGCAAAGGTCTACCCTTTTTGGATTTCCCACTCACTAACATCTATCACAACCCTTGGTATACATTATTGAGTCCTTATGGAGAGTTGGCCAATAGTAATCTATTGTTAAGATCTTAAATGTTGTCCTTTTGACTCCAAAGTGACCCCCACATGGATCATCATTGTAAGCTTTTAGAATGTCCAAGACCTCATCTTCTCTTATACATCTCCTCATGATATTATCAGGACCAATGTAGAAGAGGTAACTAGCTACCCAAGAATATGGAAATATTTTATGCACCATCTTCCTCTTTTCTCTAGGAGAGAATGTGATGTTATCATCCCTAGCACTAAGTAATTTGTAATATTAGAAAACCATGGTGTTTGTACAGTAAGAGAAAAAAAATGCTTGTGTGGAAAATATTCATCCACAAGACCTTCTTCTATTAGTTTGGGCAATCTAGATAGAAAATTTTCTACCACATTAGCTTTCCTAGGCCTATCCACTATTATTAAATCAAACTCTTGTAGTAAGAGCAACCATCTAACTAGTCTACCCCAAACAACAAGTTTGTTCATTAAGTACCTTATTGTAGTATGATTTTTGTGGATAAAGACTGGATAGCCAGTAATGCAATGCCTAAACTTGTTGATGGCATAAACAACTACCAACATCTCTTTCTCTATGACAGTGTAGTTAATTTCTTCTCTTTGTAAGTCTTTATTAATGTAGTAGATAACATACTCATTGTTACCTTATTTTCATCCCAATGCTGCACCTATAGTGAAATCAGAAGCATTAGTTTGTATGTGGAAAGGTAGTGTCTACTTTGGCCCTCTCAAGATAGGTGCTTCTGTCAAAGTTGTCTTAAGTGCTTCAAAGGAGTGCTAACATTTTGTAGTCCAGTCAAATTTTGTATTTGGTGAGTAGAACAATTAAGGGTATTGTAATTTTATTGAACTCTTGAATAAACCTCCTATAGTAGCTTGCATGTCCCAAATATCTCCTTACATCTTTTTGTTTTTGTAGCACAAGAAGTGTAGAGATGATCAATTTTATGGGGATCCACTTGAATTCCTTCAATTGAGATAAAGTGCCCTAGAACAATCCCTTGAGTGATCATCATGAAACATTTCTTATGAATCAATGATAGATTATGTTATTTACACCTTTTTAAAATCCTTTCTATATTTTTTAGTGCCTCTTCATATTTTTCTCCATAGGTAGTGAAGTCATCCATGTAGATTTACATGGAATCATGAGCATAATTTGAGAAGATACTTAACACTTCCCTCTAGAAAGTGGTTGGAGCATTACATAGTCCAAAGGGAAGAATAGAATAGGTATATGTACCCCAAGGGTATGTAAATGTAGTTTTATATTGGTCCTTTGGAGCTATCTTTATTTGGTTATAGCTACTAAATCCATCTAGGTAGGAGTAGTACTTTTTACCTACAAGGGAATCAAGAACTTGTTCAATGAAAGATAGTGGAAAGTGATCTTGTTTAGTGGTTGTGTTTAGCTCCTTATAGTCCACACATACCCTCCATTTTCCTTCTTTCTTCGGGATAATAACTAATGGTGACACCTATTGACTATTATAAATAGGATAAATGAAGCTTGCATCAAGTAATTTTTGTATCTCAGTCTTAACTATTTCTCTTAAGGAAAGGTTCATTCTCCTTTGGGATTGTCTAATTAGCTTGAAACCATCATTTATGTAGATCCTATGCATGCAAAATTTTGGAACAATCCCTTTCATATCATATTAGTCTCATGCAAAGGTCATTGCATGTGCCTACAACACAATATTCAGGGGATTATGTTGTTCTTTAGTTAGTCCATGATTGATGTTCATCATTTTACCTGACATTATTTCCAATGTTTTGGATTCTAATTGTATAGATGAGAGATCAAATCCATTAATGTTTTGGACACATTATTATGGCAAGAGATAATGGAATAGCTTGGATATTTCTTTTTTATGAATTTTTTAGGTATAATATTTTGCAATGGATAGTACAAACATGAAAGGTAGTCTTGTTGTTACAAGTCCCTACCATAGTTATTTTTTATGATATGGTTAATTAAGTCATCCTCACCTTGGATTTCCAACAAGGGGATGTATTCAATATTCATGATATTTTGCAGGGAATAGTGGTCTTCTTCATCCAAGGTAGGCCATATAGTCTACTCTCAACTTTCATGAGGTTGGGCTAGTGGATAGAGAACCAATTTCTTGGTCACGGTCCTATTTGATATTTTTGTGTTCCCAAACCTACAACCTATGAATGCATCAACTATTGTTGACCATGATCTACCTAAAATAAGAAGATATCTTACAAGGTTGACCTTTTTCTACAATACTATAAAATATATAGGATACTCTCATGAATCTAATGCTATGACTAAGTCCTCAATGATCCCCTTAGGTTTCACTATTGATCTATCTACCAACTATGAAATAGTTAGTGTAGGTCTAAGGTTAGCTTGGTGAACTACTTCCATTGTATCCTTAGTCATGACATTAATGGTTACCCCTAATTTAATCAAATGCTAACCATGGTCTACCTAAAATAAGTAGATATCTTACAAGGTTGACCTTTTGAGACAAGACTATAAAATCTATAGGATACTCTCATGAATCTAATGCTATGACTATGCCCTCAATGATCCCCTCAAGTTTCACTATTGACCTATCTTCCAACTGTGAAATAGTTGGTGTAGGTCTAAGGTTAGCTAGATGAATTATTTGCATTGTCTCCTTAGTGATGACATTAATGGTTACCCCTAATTTAATCAAATTGTTCTTGATAAGGGTCTCATTTATCTTAACATGGTCCACTACTAGAATTTTAAGGTTTGTATATTTAGGGGAAATTATATTCCCTAGCATTATATCAGCAAGGTTCCCTAGGTCATGAACTTTCTATGGTTCCTTCCTCTTTCTCCCTAGTTTCTTAAAACAAAGGTCTCTTACTATCTTGGTATAAAATGGTATATCCTTGATAGCTTAAATGAGGGGAGTTTTGATACTGACATCCTTAAGCTAACCCAATAGGTTTGTCTTATCTTGGTTATGATGTCTTTTGAATGGCTAAACAATCAGGGAAAGGAGTCTCTAGACTCTAAATAGTCTGGATTACCTGATTTGACCCAAGCTCCAAAGGTGAATTATCTAAAACTTCAGCTACGGGTTCCTCATCTACCATCTCAATAATTTGTGGGGATGAATGTCTAGCTAGTGTTTTCCCTAACCTGAGGTGGAAATCATTTACCTCTACCCCATAAGTGGGGTATTGTATAGCCTCATTAGTATATTCCTATTGGACAAGCTTGTAATCAAGGTTAGGTGTAGGTTGGAAAGGTAATTTTGGTGCTCTTGGTGGCTGATATGTTGGGTTTGATGTATTGGGAATAATGGCATATTGTTGTGGCTAAGAAGGTAGTAAAGGTTGTTGGTAGTTCACATTTTGGTGTTGCCACTACTAGCCCTTTTACCATTGTGTCTGCCATTGATTTTGTTGCACTAGCCATTGAGGGTTAAAATTGGAACCTTGGAAATTTTGTTATGGCCATACATTTGGTTGTTTTTGGCTCCATTTTTGTTGAGGGTTTTTCCATTGTTGAGGATTTTCCCATTGGTTTTAGGCACTTTTCCAAGGACGGGAATTCCAACCAGAGAAATTTTTATTACCAATTGGAAAACATGTATTAAAATTTAGAGGGTCTTGTGGTATACCTTGTCTTGGTTTCCATGACCTTCTTTGTGCAATGTAGAATAGTTGTCCATCTTCACCTTCTAGTGGTTGGAAATCTAGTTTCTCTTATTTTTCTTTTGTAATACTCTCCACCCTTTTACACTTGTAGTTGGCTTTTCTTTGTCTACAATTGGGGCAGTATTCAATAAGTATTGCTTCAACCTTCTCTTGCTTCTTCTTCACATTTAGAGTGTCCAACTAGGTATTTAAATGACTTATAATATCTTTTTTCATGTTGGACAGTAGGTTACATAACTCTACTCTTGAAACCCCATTAGATGTCTTGCCAATGGTAGATGTCCTTTCCCCCCTTGACCTCTTGGTAAAGTTCCTTGAATAGTTTCTACAAATCTTGTAGATTTTTTCAAAGGGTAATTGAGACATATCCCCTAACCCAATAAGGTTAAGGGAATCCAAGAAATCATCATTGAATCCTCTTAAAAAGATAAGATTTAGGAATTCTTTTGAGAGTCTATTCTGTGGGTTTTTCTTCAAACAAAAGTGGAACCTCTCTACATAATCCTCCAATGGTTCATCCTCTTTCTAAGTGATTCTAAAAATGTCATCTCTTCTCCTATCAACTCCTCTGCAATAGTCTTAGTATTTTTCCAAGAATTTTGTTTTCATGGTGTTCCAATCTAGAACAACATCTCTTCCAAGTCTCATAAACCATCCCATGGAAGCATCCTTCAAATTTGTAGGAAATAACTTGAGCCTGTGAGCATCAGTTGTGTAGTCATAGATCCTACATAGGATTTCAAACTCAAACAAGAATGTGTTTGGATCCTGAGATACCAACCCATAAAAGACTATCAATGCTAAAGGAGGGATATTCTTTAGAACAATAGCCCTCTCTTGGTTGGTAATTGGAAATTCAAAATTCATGTATTTTGGTGGATCATCCATTGCTAGATTAGCCATTGTTTCGAAGGTCCCCTTTGTGTTTTTAGTAGATGTTAGTGAAAGGGAAAGTTCTTCAGGAATACCTTCACTCTGATCATTGTGGTCACCAATATCTACTCTAGCTTGTTGTTTTGAGGGGAGAAATCTTCCCAAGGAATCCCTTTTCCTCTGCATATAATACTTGTATGACTTTGTATTGCCATGACTCCTACACAATGTTAGTGAAATTTTCTATTATTTGAAAGGTAAAACCTAATTATCTTAATACTAAAATAAAATTTAAACTAGGAAATCTTAGAAATAGTAGAAAATAATCTTTGAAAGTAGCACCTTCCTTAGTAACAATGCAAAAAATGTACAATCCCTACTAAAGTCTAGTGAGCTTGTTGGCAATCACACAATTCAGAGGGAAACCTAACTAAACAGTCCTTTTTAACCTTTGGAAAGACCATCAAATTATCAACTAAGGAAAGTAAGCTTGTGATGGTACTAGAACTGCATGTGCTTTCATAGACTTAAGACTACCTAAATCATTCTAGGTATAGGTGTTACATTTTTTGAGAAATCATAAAACTGCATAATAGTAAAGGAAGTAACGTTGGCACTATTTCTACAGGTATCTACAATATAAGACTATAACTAATTACTGTCAAGAAATGGAAGCTAGAATTTAATTGATATTAATAACTAAACCTACACTTCGGAGTACAAAAAACTTAAGAAAACCAAAGCATAAATATAAAACATGAATTTCTCATGAATAATATAAGAAATATAATTGACATGCATTTATGAAATAACTACTACAATAGAAGTACCTATACAAAAAAATGAAGTGAGGGATAGTTACCTTGAGTGGGCTCAAGTGATTGCCTCCACTGATCTAACTCAAATCTAGCTTCTTAGATTTACGCAATCACAATAAATCAAAAAACCTCCATTGCACAACTCTAGAATATCACATTATATTTTGTTGAGATATCTTATTCATTAAATCATGATTGAACAATAAACATTGTCTGTGTGAGAACAAAAACCAACTGAAAAATATATGGAAACTAAATATACTCTTAAATAAATTAAATCCTAATACCTCAACCACTGAGCCATAAATATAGGCATGGGGGAAGTTTATTAAAACAAGGAATCTAAACTAAAATCATAAATCACCACTCCCTATATATTAGAGTACATGATAAACTATAACTAAAAAAAGGTAGAAGAGTCCAAGTAGAATTCAGACTTTTTTGTACAACAAAACTAAAACATGGATTGTTTGAATTAGTCATGTTAGAATCCTATCCACGATAGGGTTCTTCTCTATCAAAATCTTTATTAAATATCATAATGGTGCATAATCATCTTCATTAAGTTTCTCCATGTTGTAGTTGATGCACTCAATTTATTTTGGAACCTTCCCTACTTTTCTATCTAAAAACTCCTTTGGTTGTGAGCTACACCTTGTAGTTGTTGTGGGCTACAATTACTACCTCTAGGCTATAAAGTGATAGTTCACAAAACATGAACATAATACTAACAACCATATCTAAGCACATATATCCATTAGAATTCATAAATATCCACACATAAGTTATGCAATAACCATCACTTCATAACCATATTTCCATATACTTTAAATAAGGTTCAAGGTTGCATAATAAACATAAAATATAGCATAGTGTAGAAATATATATAAGATAAGTGTCTGAGAATTTCTATGAACTTGCATAAAAACATAAGAAAACTATCTAATTTTTGGACTCATCAGTTGTCTCTGGTAGGTTGATGCCTACTCAATGTGCAAAATTCACTTGTATATTTTAGAATTGTGTGGTTGGATTTGGGTAGTAGATCCAAGCATCTTTTCTCACCATGGTTTTTCCTATCCCAGGTTTTCATGTATATCTAGTGTTCACTTATTCAGATGTGTATGCTTATGTTGTTACTTGATCATTAGCCTTTTGCTTTGATTTAAGTGTGATATTTGATATGTGCTAAGAGTTTTAAATAGACTTGATCTACTAATTCACCCCCCCTCTAAGTAGATTGTGTTCCCTTTACATATTTCTATCACCCTCTTGAAGCCACTCTATCAAGTAGCCTTCTACTTATAGTAAATCTCCTCACGTAGTTCCCATTTCTCAATATCCTTCAAGGTGATCACTGTTAGAAACTAGGAATCAGTTGCTAGACCAAAATACTTCCACCAGAGAGAGATAATGGCAAGAATGCTTGCTATATCAATATGCAAGATTGATTGATTCAAAATTGATACAAATGTACAAGATGAGGTTTGCTTATAAAGACAAGCATGCACAACCCTAAACCTAACTTGAGCTACAAGATAGCTCAATTAGATAAGGATAATAAAATGCAACCTAGGACTTAAATTAATGCCTAAGTAAACTTATGAAAGATGTAATTAAATAGTTAATTACACCAACAATCACTTCCTCTGTAAGGGAATCTTCAGTATGACCATAGTCTCGAATATGACAAGTGATAACATCCAAATGGGCCTAGGAAACCAATTTGGCTATAAATATATTACCAAAACATCACCTATTCCAATTTTTGAGCTATTACTTTACAAATTGTAATTACTTGACAAAGGAGTACACTAGCGTGCCATAAGCTAGTCTACCATAACCTCACCAATCTTTCAGAAGATATTACAATTGAAACTTAAAATATAGATTCTTAGTGGCCCCTACAAATTAAGTTGAATGTTTGATATGCCAATGATCAGATCCCCTCCATTCTAATATCTCAGATTTGGTAACCCAATCACACCTATCCAAAAGCAGGAAACTAGAAACTTGTCTAGTCTCTTTGAGATAGAATCTTTACTACATTTCATGTTACTCCAAGTATACCAACCATTATCAAGAATAATGTCTACCAAATTTAAGGAGACATTATCTTTGATAAAAGTGGAAGAAGGGTATAGCCTCTCCACACCTCCCCTCTTTTCTTCTAGGTTGATAACAACATTAAAATACCTTGCTAAAATCCAAGGGTATAGAGGAGATAAAGTTTGAATATGTCGAATATGAGAGAAGAGATGAGATTTTTCTCAAATACTAGTCAAAGCATATACATTGGAAAAAATAACTATCTCTCCAAACTCCAAACTAGAAGCAACCACAAAGATAGAAAATTTGAAGAGATCCAACAAAGAGGAGAAATATTCAATGGATTGCATAACCAAGCTACTCTCCCTACATTACCCTGAGCACTGATACATTGGAATTAGTTACTACACCACAATTTGGAGGCCATATTGCACATACTTTCCATTGATAGCTTAGTCTCCTAAATGATTTGACAATATCTAGTGAATGATCTCTATCCAAATCTTGAACAATTTTTTTGTTTGGGCCACTATTCAGGCCGCTAATATTCCAAGAAATGAAAATCATCTTTGAGAGTTGGAAAAGTGAGAGTCAATGGTCTTGACCGACCTTGAATCCACCGATGTTTGTCCCATTAATTTGATTTCATCTAAGTCCTTCCTTCATACCTTAAGAGGTTTTTAGGGGCTCCCTTCTTGATGTTATTTTGTTGCAACCCTAAAGTAAGTAGAGATCTACTTCCTTTCCCTGAATCTATATTTTACTTCTCTAATAATGAAACAAAACTAACCAAGTCTAGTTCTTCATTCCTTCCATTTAGTTCAATTGATATCAGAGCACTAGAAATTGCATGAGAAAGATCAGTATCCATTTGTGTATTAGGAAGCTTTCCCTCCTAAGAATCCTGGATATCATCAAATTTAGTTACCACCTGATCCACCTCCAAATTATTATCTCCAAGATCCAACACACCTAGGTTTACCTTTGCATGGTGAAAATCCTCAAGCACATAAAAACAGTCAAAAGATCCATCATCTTATCTATCTTTAAAGTTTTTTTTTCTACCGTCTACCCTTTTTGTGAGGCTTAACTAGAATAAAACCATCCTTGTCTTGTTCCTCCCCCAAAATTGGAGCCTTTCCTTTATCCATCTTAGAATATTGACAAGGAAGCACATTAATAGGGACCTTTCAAAGCCAAACCTAGGACACCTTAAATTCAAATGCTCATACTCAAGACAAATATGACATCATAATGGTAGCGGTTCATAATACAACTATTGAATCCATGAAGAAGATCCTAGGAAGATTTACAAAGAATATGGTAAAGGATTATTCAAATCAATTACAATACAAATGTGGGCATAAGAAATTACTTTTTTATCCAACGTTTGTTGTGAAGGACCCACAAGCTTTCCCAACAACAAAGCAATCATATGAAGAATAATATTCCTCCAAAATTCAAGTGGGAACCAAGGAAGATGTATCTAGATAGGATCTTGAGTTAGAAATTCCTTTGTAAGATTAAATCCAACATACCATGGCTTTATCAAGAAGCCAACCTAATTATAGTAATAAGCCCCCCTCAAATGCTTTATTATGATCAACTAAGCATTTGAAAACTGCCATAAAATAATTGTTAGCTACCAACATCACCTACATCTCACCCCCAAGATTCCATTTATGTTGACCCAAAAATTCTAAAAAAGAAAGATAAACTTGAATACCCATGAAATTTCAAACTAAAGCATGATTCATTAGGTAATTAACATCATCTTTGATGGAATCCATTGGATCACCAAAAGTGGTATATCTTGGCTCCTCTCCATGTAACCATTAAATTTTGGAATTTGAGGTCCCTCATTCATTGATGGTCTGACCCCACTTGATGACTTGTTCAATAGGTTGAAAACCTTCACATGCAAGGACAAAGAACAATCATTCCCAAACACAACCTCCCAAAAAGGTAGACTTTGTGGCAAGTCCTCACCTCCAATCACAGCCATACTCACCAACAAGGATGAAACACATCCAAAGGACCCCACCCAAGACTCTACAATCTTAGATCAACCTCCAACACCTCAAAAAACTATATTAGTGACCAAAAAACCAAACCTTATAATTACTCAACCACCCTACCCTCATGCTTGTAGCACACCAACACCCCAATCCAAACTTTGCAAAGCAAAAAGGATACTGCAGCTAAGGTCTGAACCCTAGCTCATGTGACTTTGGAATTCCATACAGTCATTTCCTTTCATCACCTCATCCATCAAATAACACTAGAGTATTATATCACTCTAATAGTAGATTTTCAATTTATTTAAGTGGAAAAACAAATAGAAAAATTTAAATTTGCTATAATTTTTGTGACATCCCATCGACCTCTATTTTTTACATTTTTTTAGCAATTAAAGTAATTCTCTTCAATTTATTAAAAATTATATCCAACAATTTTTTTTAAATAAAATAAAATTACAAGCATAAATTACATAAAATTTATACATTTTATTAGTAAATATCATTATAAAATTCAAAACATAAATGCCACTTTTAGGTGGTCCAAATTGAAAAACTATATTGAAAGTGTTAGCTATTTCCTTTATAAAAGTGTAGCACAATTTTGAATTTTTACCCATCTTTTCTCTTTTATATTTCTTATATATGGTGTTAGTTTAGATTTTTAATGATAAATTTTAAATCTTAAAAGGCAATAAATTGAATAAATTTTGTACATAATTGTTTATCTTATTTCTACATAATTATAATTTTAAATGAAATTGAAGAATTGTGATGGCTAATATTGTTTCATTTTCCTTAAGTGAATTTATTTTTTATGCTAGTTATTTTAATATTCATGCATCTCTTTGAAAAGATCAACCAAAGTACTCCCCAGCTAAGGGGTTTTAATAAGCCTTTGCATTATTTAATGAAGACTCTTAAGGATAGCCACCATTTAATTAGGGGAACAACCTTTTATATTCCTTCCCATAGGTTTCACAACTTGTAGGTACATTTGTATGTCAAAACCTTTGTCAAATTTTCCATGGTACTAAAATAGAATATTATAAATATCCAAACAAGTGAATTTAATTGACAAAATCATTGATATTCCATTCTATTTCTAAAAGGTAAAAATTATTGCTTCCACTAGAGAAGTAAAAACCTTTTCACAATGATTGTGACAAACCATACTAGATGGCACTTTCACTACCATTGAAAATTGATTACACAATTATTCTAGGTATTCCAACAAGTTATGCAACTTGTAACTCATTTGGAGACTTCTTAAGATGCACCAAATCATCTCAACCACCCTTGTTACAACACCACAGCCTTGCATGATTCATAAAATGACGTTTTATAGTGATTTTCTTATATTCAAGTCACTTAGACACCTTCATTAATTATAGTGGTTGTACTTTACCCCACTAGTCAAACTAGTTTGTTCCAATTTCAAATCATTTGCATTGCTACTTTTTTGTCATACTCCAATACCCTAGTTTCACAGTACGCCAATTAATCAATTTTTTTGCTTTTTTTTGCAAATTCTAATTTACTCTCATTAGGATGGTGCTTGATACATTCGTTGAATGTGACGTCTTCTTGACTTTATCAAAAAAAAATTGAAACAAATTCAAGTGTTTGATCTAAAGATAACATCTTTACTTAGTAAGTTTCTAAAGAATTTTATCAATATTATCAACCTTTTATTAGACGTCTCATTAGCAAGATGAATCATTGTTTATAGATATGGAAGATTTGGAGATCACAAAATCATTTTCATACTCAAAATTCATTTTAATAGAAAAAAATAAATGTATGAAAAAGACTCAAATCTCTAATCACAAATCAATACTATTTAAACTTTGACATGGCCCGATTCATATGTCATCAGTCTACATTCATTTATTTCAAAATTAAACAATTTTGAATGCAATTGAAAATTTTCAATAGAAAAGAGACAGCTACCTACCAACCATGAAATCAACAAAATGTTTTCACTACTTCCACTTTCCACATATCTAAACTCTATCATACAAGGTGTGACGGCTCTGGAATATGCTCATTGAAAATTATTTGTTATTACATTCGACCAACAGTAGGCATAGTTGATAAGGGGGTCCATGATTTGGCAAGCAACACATGGACACTTCAAAATGCTTAATCTATACACCTGTAGCACCCATGACTGGTACTGAAAGCTAAGTTCCTAGGATCTTAGGCAGACAGAAGGCCTCATCTCTACAGGAGAATGGTCCCTCTCTACTGCCCATACAATGTATTAGCTTCCTTCAAGAGTTAGATCTCTTCAAGAATAAGTCCCCATGCTCTGGACATGCAGGAAATGACATTGTCTCAGAGCATATCAATGTCAGTCCCCAACAAACATAGAACAAACATTTTCAAGCCCAAATCCCCATCAAGGTGCCACCTGTGGAAAGAAGTATGACAGATGTTCAGCCATTAGAGCACCTTGTCTCTTTAAATGTTTTGGGTTTGTTTTCAAACGCTAGGGAATGCCATATGTTTGTCCATAATGAAGTAAGATCCAAACCTCCTATTCCTATTGGCGATTGTGGTGTCTTAGATCATATAAATGACAGTCCCCAATAAACATAGAACAGACATTTACGAGCCCGAATCCCCATCAAGGTGCCACCTGTGGAGAGAAGTATGACATATGTTCAGCCATTAAAGAACCTTGTCTATTTAGATGTTTTGGGTTTCTTTTCAAAAGCTAGGGAGTGCCATATGTTTGCCCACAATTGAATGGCCATGGTAAGATACAAACCTCCTATTCCTTTCAGTTTGAACATTCTTTTGGTTCTCTGTGCATGAAAGGGAAGTAAGGAAATTCTTTTTGGGCACACCTGTATTTGAATAGAAACCATGAAAACAACTGAAATATACACGTCAAGCTTAACTCTTTAATTCTTTTGGAAAAGTTCAGTCTTTGCCAATTTTAGTTCGTAAATGTCCCCGTCATTTAACGAATAATTTAGTGTCCTCTTCAACTGGTTGTTGTTACTGCTCACGTTATCTCTTTCATGACACGTGAAGCGATCCATCTGTCTGGTTTATTGTACGGAATTAACGTCAATACGGCCAACTTAAAAGTTAGTTTGATGTTGACAGCTTGCACGTCCGTATTAATTATAGCTGTTAAAAATTGACGGCTTTTAGCAAAGTATTTTACTTTTTAAAGTGACTGTAATCCAATCCGGGAATTTCAAATTTACTATGCCGTCAATTCAAAAGTTATGGACCATAACGAATATTTTTTTTTCTTATGGATCATAGTTTGATGGGAAATGTTGATGTTAAAAAAATCTACATAGTCAAATTGGGAAGATTATCAAACTAATATTTTTCACTTAAAAAAAATCGTAATAGAGTCTTTGTGTTCTTATAAATAGTTCATGTAGCAATTTTTCCCTAGGTAAAACATAAATATCGAAAACAAACAATGAATTGAAAATACACGATATTATTTTTTAAAAATTTATGTAATTTTTAAAGTGTAAGGATAATTTTAAAAGTTCAAATAAAAAATTTGGTGGATTTTTGTAAGAGTTTTTAGTTTTTGGATTTAATTGTATATCACTATCTTTTATCACATTCACCCATTCTTATTTATTTACATTTAGATTTGTAGTTTTTATCTTAACAATTATAGTGATGGCACTATTCAATTGGTGGTGTTCAAAATTTGACTTATTGACACAAGCCACACACTCTCACCAAATAAGAACAATTATATGTTACAAGTAATTTTGACACATTATGCCAACCTCCTCCTATTGCCATAGGTGACTAAAAGCAACCTGCATGCTCAACCTAACTATTGCAAGTGTTGTCTACCTAAGACTACATGCACAAGGAACACAAAAATATTCTTCCATTGTACAAGCACACAAGGATTCCTCAAACATATACACAAATAATGAAACATAATGACTAGTTTGAATAATAATAAAAGATCCCATTTCTTGCTCATTGTTATGGGAGTCATACATTACATGGATTTATTACATGTTCATAAGCAACAAACATAAGAACTTAAAAACCTCCCAATTTCTAAGAGTACATAACAACTTCTGTATTTCATGAATTTAAACCTCCTTTACGATAATCAATTTCCTTCTTTAAGTATAAGCTATCTACTTTATGTGATGCAAGAGCATTCGACAGTGTAGGGAAATCTTGCATCACCTAAAAAAAATAAAATTATTTTCTTTAGTTGTTTTGAGTTCCATGATGACACTTAAGGGGTGTAAGACAATCAGACATCAAAATAGCGAAAAACAAGCACTTACTATTTTTAGTAAGTCATCCTAAACAAGCTCATATGGAACTGAAAATTTACCCCAAGGAGCATAACTGAAAAATATTTTCGATCACGAAAGAATCACCTTAATACCCTGCATGGTTTGGGAGATATTAAAGTTTTTTTCCCAAGAAATTTCTCTAATGCAGCTTCAATTTCAAATATGAAGACTTTAGTGGCACTGAAACAACTTGAAAAGTTGACGAACTGAACAATCATGGGTTCATGCATAGTAGATCTCTTTGAGAGCTTTCCAACGATATGCAATAATGGAAAATCAGACACCCAGATCAAAAGTTATGGCCCTGCGAAGTTGCCCCCGAAGTTGCCCCTCTAAAAAGTGAATTTCATTAAAATTTCTTCCTAGGCCAAAAATCAAATGGTGGGATTTTTGGCGCCAAAACAAAAGGGAAAGTTGAACTTTCTAGAACATTCTAGGTTGGTTATTGGGTAAAATACAAAGGGTTAAGTGGGGGTTGTAGAAGGTGGCTCTAAATAAATATTTTCCTTTCAAAGTTGATTTTATTGTAATGAATCAAGCCCATGAGGTTGTAGCATATAAGTTTTGAATCTGCAATTTTATTTTCTAAAAATAATTGAAAGTGGGTTATTTTTTTGTCTCGCATCTGTAATTTCATTTTCTAAAAATGATTTGTGTGGTTTCGGGTGGCTTGACCCTCATCATTATGGCATGAAAATAAAATGAGCTTGCTCAATGGATAAACCACTATCTTGTATAATTTCTTGCTTTCCTACTAATCCCCTTGTCTTCTCTCTTTCTCGAATCCCTATGGTTACTTTACTATGCCTCTTTCTCTCCTTCAATGATCTACTATATCCCTCCATGCATTTCTTTCTATAATCTACTATGTCCATACACCCAACACATGCTCATCTGGAACTTGTTGGATTGGATTGAAAAAAGGAAACAAGATTAGAATGGGACAAAAGAATAAAAGAGAACTCTCCTACTTAATTATTTCTATATCTCACATCCTTATCCTCACAAAAGGACAAATAAAAAATTCAAAATCCCCTACCTACTCACTTCTCCCCCAATCTACACACAATTTCCAATAAAGGATCCTTCTTGTCTTTATTTAATGCCTCCTTTTTAGCCTCTCCATTCCTTCCTCCTATTAAAAAAAATAACTCTTATTTATCCTTCCACATGCCACCCCTTATTTTTCCTATCAAATTTGTCTAAAAAACTCGCCCAAATCTTCATTTGATTGCCAAAATAGACACATTTATTGAGGAGAGTAGTTCAAATAGTTTTAGAATTACTAAACTCATGTAATCTTCTTTGCTAGGCTTTAATGTGGCTAGTAATAGGTTAAGCGACCTTTTAAGCCAAATAATTAATAAAAAATAATATTCAAATCATGCTATTAGGGATAAGGTCCTTCACTAACTTGGGCATGATACATCTACATCAAACTCCCAAGTTTACAAAATGTTAGTCTTTGCTTCTATCAAAATTATATTTCTATATCTTATAAGTTATGTTGCTATGTGAGTAATTTCATAAGTGAGAAAATTTCCTTATCTTCCTTTTTCATTCCCTCAGCACAAGCCACTTCCCCTCTTCATCATTGTTAGAGTTAGCTATAAAGATTTCCATCCAAGATTTAGAGGCCAAATGGAAAGCACAAACAGATCAATATGCAATAATCAAGATTGCAATGGAATTGAATATCCAAGAATTCAAGAATTACAAATGAGAATCCCTTGGTTATCTAGCCAAGGTGAGACATAGGATTAGACAAGATCATGACAAGTGTCTTAATCCTATGACATGAGACAACTAACTTGACATAAAATTCAAAAAGATAAGATCTAGATATGACAACTAAGTTTTCTACAAATAATCTTAGGACTGAAGTAAAATTAACATGTGAATAAGTTGTTTACATTGTCGGTTCTCTACTTTGCAACTTTCCCACTCTTGCATTTTTTTTTTAATTTTGATGCAAGAGCATCTAGTGGTGTAAGGGAAATCTTGCATCGCCAAAAAAATATTTTATTTTCATTTGTTTGTAGTTTCCTTAGTTGTCTTGGGGCCCATGGTGACTCATGCAGTCTTTGGTATAGTTAGAAGTTTGAAACAACCAAAAATAGTCACTTGCTATTTTTTGAAAGTTGACATATTTGGGTCGTATGGACATGAAAATTGACACCAAGGAGTGAAATTGGAAAATAAGATTTTTGGCAAAAGAATCATCTCAAAATCCTGTACAGTTTGGAAGATATTACATTTTCATCTTGAGGAATTTCTCGAATGAAGTTTAAAAAGAAAAATTGAGGCCCTTCGGAGCCCCAAAACAAGGTGCAAAATATATGATATTTTAGATTTGGAAATAAATGGATGTAGATATCTTCACAAGCTTTCCAACGATATATTACAATTGAAAATCTGACAGTTGGATCAAAAGTTATGGCCCCGAGAAGTTGCCCCACTAAAAAGTGAATTTCATTAAAATATCTTCCTAGGAAAGAAATTGAATGGTGAGACTTTAGCGCCAAAACAAAAGGGAAAGTTACACTTTCTAGAACATTCTAGGGCAGTTATTGGGTAAAATAAAAGGGTTAAGTAGGCTTTGTAAAAGGTGACTCCATTAGTGCAGATTGTGGCTTCAAATAATAGATTTTCTTTTAGAGTTGATTTTGTTGTAATGAATCAAGCCCATGAGATTGTAGCATTGTAATTTCTGAATCTATTCATTTTTTGAAAATAATTGAAAGTTATTTTATGTCTTCCATCTTCTATGTTGGTACCTATTGTTGTGTTTTGTGGGGGTTTTGAGCGGTGTAGCCCTCATCAAATTTATTGGCTTTTTTCTCTTGACTTCACTAGTTGATTGATGGGACGGTCTAGCCGAGGAGCAAGAAGGCCCCCCATCCCAAGAATGTTGTTCCTAAGCATTGTCTCATGTCCACTGCTGCTACTTCCAAAAATGTTGTTCCCCTTTGTGGTAGTCCTTTTGGCATTGTTGTCCCTTATTTTGTGGAACTGACAGCTTGTACTTCTACCAAGTCTCCTTTGCCCCCTCCTTTAGGATTGCAATAGATCTTTCTTCTTTGAAGAAGACCATGTTTCAATCGTGGATAAAACTAGTTGGTCAACACTTGCTAGCTATGACTAGGCTGAACATGGAGATTGCTTCTTGTTTAGTAGATGGGCCGGAAATTGATGTTCCTGAAGCTCTTATCATTAAGGCAATGGGCAGTCTCAACCTGTCATTAGTGGGACATTTCCTAGTGTACCATCCGAACATAGACTAAGTTAGGCAATGGGTTGACTCTATTTGGCATTTCAAAGGTAGTGTTTCCATTAGCGCTATGTGAAAAGGTATTTTCCTTTTTACCCTGTTGTTTATGAGGATATGTTAAAGGTCCTCATAGGAGGCTTGTGGGCTTTTGATGTTGGTTTTAAGAACTTATTTTTGTTGTGTAAATAGAAACTAGGTTTCAACCTCTCTGCTAGCCTGGGTGTTGTTGCTCCTACATGGGTACATCTACCTAGGATACCCTTAGAATTTTGGGATTTAGGTATCTCCAAGGGGATTGCTAACTCATTTGGGAGCTTGTTGGTTGTTGATAAAAATACCCAAGAGAATTCTCCTCTAGTCTTTGCTAGTATTTGTGTTAATGTAGCTACTAACACTAATTCATTGACCTTTGTTGTTTTGAAGTCAAAGTTTGGCAACTAGTCTCAACCCATCGAATATGAAAATGCCAGAATAGGGTGATCCCACAAAGCTGGTTTACAATTTCTGGGATTTTTTTTTTTTGCTGAAATCACATATTTTTAGAAAATATAATGATTTAAGCCTTAAAAAATTTCATTTAAAGCATTCCAATTGAAGAGGGTTTGATCAAAATACCTTAGATCAAACCTCCTTAGATAGAGTCCTGCTAGTTTTAAACCATACATATAACATAGTCTCCTTTACACCTATCAAAATGCTAATAGAAAACCACTTTTGATTTACCTTTTGGGGGATCAAATGAATTCATTTAAAATTTATTTTTTGTAAGTATGTAGTCCTTATTATAAGCTTCCCAAAAAGTATAATTTTAAATAAATTTAAATTTATTATTATATTTATTTCTTATTTCTTGTGAATGTAGGTTTTTCACTGAAAATCAAGCTCTTTGTTCTGCACATGTGGAAAAATAGCAGATTATCAAAAAAAATTGAAAAGTAAGAGTGCACCAGATATTGAAGTCCTTGATCCAACAAAAAACAAAAATTGAATTTCGATATATACAGAAAAAGTTGCACGTTATATGGTTGCACTATGTCTGAATTGTAATTGTTTTGACTTCAAAACTTGATTAAAGAAAAAATATTCAATAAAAAACTATCTAACCAAGTGGAAGCACTAGATATCAGAGTTACAAATCTAAATTTGAAAGAGTTATAATTTTATCCTTCATGGAAAAAAAAAAGTTGTGTTATATGGTGAGTGTCACTTTTTAAAAATGTTGTTTTCTAAAAAAAACTAGTTTTCGAGGGAGATGGAAAAAGAAGTGCAATATGATTCCAAAAATTTTGAAAAAAAAAAGAATCTATACACAAAATGTCACAAAACTCTAGTTTGCATCATCTTCAAATTCCTCAAGGTTTAGCTGCTATAGGTTCCCAAAAGTGAAGATTTAGTTAAAAAAATTTATTTCAATGTCCAGTTTGGCAAAAAATTGTAAACTGCTATTGTGGGATCACCCAACATTATGCCAATATTGCAAAAAGTTGGGCCACCTCACTGATTCTTGCAATACATGTATAAAATCAACAACAAACTATTGAAAAAATTACAAAAAAAATCTTATAAATGACTACAGTTGGTCACATGACCACTAGTAGTTTATTGCCAGTCATATATAATGTGGCCAGATTGATGACTAAACCATTTTTAGTCATTTATTGGTTGTTTTGATTGATCAATTTGGTAGTATATTTAGTCATTTATTTAGTCATTTATTGTTGTGATCTGGTCACTTATTTAGTTACTTTTTTTTCCACGGATATATTTAGTCGTTGATTTAGTCATTGATTGCTTTGATCTATTCACTTATTTAGTCATTTTTATTCACTGATATATTTAACTGGTCACTTATTTAGTTGTTGATTTGGTCATTGATTGTTGTAATTTGGTCATTTATTTAGTCATTTTTTTATTCACTGATATATTTAGTCATTGATTGTTGTTAATTGGTCACTTATTTAGTCATTAATTTTAATCATCATTTTGATCAATTTGGTAGTATATTTAGTCATTTTTATTCATTGATTTCACTGGTCATATATCTAGTCATATTTATTCACTATTCATTGATTTCTTTCAATTAGTAGTATATTTAGTCAATTTAATTATTAATTGATGTCAATTAGTAGTATATTTAGTCATTTTAATTGACTGATATATGAGGATTTAAGCATAAAACACAAAAATACACATCAATCATCAATTGCACATAGTAATACAACCATTGAGAAGGAAAAATTAGTGAGATTTATTAATAAAAAAAGGTGTTTAGTTACAACTTACAAATACAGTATTACAATTGTTATTTCAGTCACAAGACTAAAAATATGAGTTACAATATTACAGAGAAATGACTGCAAGAAAGAAACTTCTCCAAAAGACTTCTGCAATGATGTAAACACATGCGTGAAGCCCTTCAATGTGAGCACATGCCCTTTTCATCTCTTAAAACTTCTACAATGTGGGCAATCTTCCTGGAGCAAGTTGTAACATGTAGAATCTAGGGAGAGTGTTGATTGTGTCACATATATGAAACTCTCTCCTTCAATGCAGTCAATGATAACCCAACTAGAATATTTCCTCCTTTATATGCAACATGCCATTTGATATGAGCAACAGGGTGCTACCTTTTCTGCCATGAATGAAGTTGTGCCTCAATACAACCAACAAAATTAATATTAGTCTCAATTCAGAAAGAATAAAAGTGCATTGTATATTGCAAGTTTACAAAAGAAAGTCCAAACATAGCAGAAAGATAAATCAATTAAAAATTTGTAGCCTTGTCAAAAAATGCCTTAAACAAAGTGTTCAACATAGGCCTAAAATATGCATATTGAACCCTTGATTTCAAAAGCTTGTTCAAAATTTAAGAAAGGTGATACACTCATATTATAGAATGAAGTTGAAATATTATAGAATGAAGGCTATCAACACTAACTAGATTGGAACAACATTATTGATAGAAATTTCCTAGAAACCAAGCCCAAGAATGCCATTAGACTTGAACAACAAAAATGTCAACCCTAGTTCATGTGTTGTCTCAGTAAAGACCTGCACCATTAAAGAATCTATTTATACATAAATTCCAAATTAAGTTGATGAGAAAAGATCTTTGATTTCCAACTGGGAAGCCTTAACATCCAAAAATTACTAACCTGATGTTTCACAACAAGTTTCCCAATTGTGACATCATCTTCGCCATTCACTTTACAAGCACCACCCAATTCAACTTTTGAAGGCATAAACACAAATTTCTTTTTGCAATGGTAATTTTCAAACTAATGATTAATAAAAAAACTTAAGGCATCCATTAAACTTGTAAGAAAATAACTATTTGAACAAATACATAGAAGCATCACCAAATGGTTCAAAACTCATTGTTAGTATAAGTCCAAAAATTTGATGTTCCTATGCAAGTTATTTATGTTTATTCTTAGGGGATTTGATCGTGGGAAAAATTCCCAATTAAAAGGGTTTTGTACTATGTTAAACATCATTTCATTAGTTTCAATCCCACCATTTTATCCATGTGATTACTACCCTGTACAATAAGAATCAAACTGTGTTCATTTTATTGGTTTTGATCCCTTCAATCCACCTTTGCAACATCTACATGATGTAAATATTTCCAGTGAACAGTTGAAACATATCAAAGATGATTGAAGGAAAGCCTCTCACAAATTAAGGAATGATTCAGGTATTGCATGGCACATGGAGTTAACCTAAAAATGTTGCAATGCCCATCTGACATCTTAAAAGATTACAATAATGTTGAAATTCAAAATGGTACAAGGAGAGAGAAAAAATCAATACCTTATCTTTGGCCAATGAAATCAAAGGATCAAGAATGGAAGGAGGATTTGTATCAGCCACCATAACAATAAACTATCATGTTCTAAAGTATAACGTCTTGGTTGTTGCAGCACCCTAAACTTGTTCAGTATTAGCAAAAAGGAAACCAGATATTGATCCACTACCATATTGGATCTCACAGGATTCTCCTTCATAAAAAACAAATGATATTGTTTAGCAACTTCTTTAATATCCCCATGTAAGTAGACTACACTAAGTGAGGTTGAAGGTTTGAAGTAGAGTACCATCTTCTAGGTATGTTCTTGACTTTGATCACAACTTGTATCTTGAATGAAAATAGCAAGCTAGTTGCACTGTAAAATCATTATTAAAAGAATAACCACAAAATCCTCTTTAATTAAAATAATCCTTCTAGATATTTGAAGATAAGATATTTCAGTTAATTTCTAAGAGATTTATTTTCACAATCCAAACATGCATCAATCTATTTACTATATATAATTTCCTAGAATTCAAAATTTGAATGTAATGAAACTAACCATAATTACCAAAGATTTGACACCAAAATGTAGTACAAAATGAATTGTTTGACAACAAATGTGTTTTGATAAACTAGATATACCCTTGATATATTGATTTAAATAACAAAGAAAGATCAAATTGGATACAACAAGATAACATTCATTAATTCACTTCAACAAACAATTGAAACTAGAATTTGACCACCAATTATAACTTCATTCTATTGATATTTTACAATACGTTTCAAAATTTTTTCTTGAATGACATGTCAAAAAGTCTCTTGTCAATTACCCACTATTAACATAGATCAAAAAGTCTTAATTATCATTGTTTACATAGGATTACATAAAAATTTAAAAGAAATGAAAGATGAGAAGTGAAGAGAATTTATCAGATGTTGAAGTCCATAATACTCACAAGATACATAAGTCCATTACTCATCGTAAGGTACCCACAATCATTTAGATTTGAAAAGGTCCTCTCCATGATTAGTATCTACAAGGATTGGTACTTCACTACAAGGCCTATTCTTTTGGGGGAGCTAGATATGTTTGCTCCCATTTGTACACCGTGTAATCATAAGGCCATTTGCACTCCTGGGTTTTTTGTGTGTTGGCCAAGTGACTCTTTCATCTATTGTCTAATAAACCTTTGGTATCCATGATGAATTTTGAGTACCCAGGATCTAATGCAATTATTCCATCCAAGGTTAAATTGAGGCGGTGAATATTTATGTCACCATCCTTTTGTATATTAGTGAGGTAGTTGGGAACAATTTTTCTAAACTCATCTATCCAATACTTGGATCCTTTCAGTTGATCATCATCCCTTAGTATCTTAGGCACAAACCACTACTTTAGCATATGAAATGAATCCAGTCTTGCCTTGATCTTGTGTTCTTCTACAGACATGTATTGAAATTCATCTGTGACCATTCAAACCATTTGCTCAGTAGGCTTTAAACTTGTGGGGGCCTCAACACTCCTTTGTAAAATTTTGCACACAATCATTAGGGGGTGATGTACATGTTTTCATTTCTTGAATAAGGGGTCCAATATAGGTACATGGACCTTTATATGATGAATTTCTTGTGACAAGGAGACATAACATTCATACACATTTTCCAATTTGTCCACAATTAGTTTAACCCTATGCTCCTGTTCCAATACCCTGAGGCTTTCTCTCTTTTCTCTTTCCTTTGTTTCTTCATCACTCTTTTTCAACTTCTCAATTTCTTGTTTTAGCACATTAACTTGTTCAATAGTGATTTCACTTGTATCAGTTTGGATGGTAGGGGGTTGGTATACTGTTAATTCTATGCTTTGGGAAGGACCGACTCCCTTCAATTTCTATTTCAATTTCACATTTTCTATGAATAACCTATTCACTTCATCATTTAGATCAATCTATGCTTCTCATATTCTTCCAATCTAAGCTCCATAGCTTTAACTGCATCCCTAGTAAACATTGTTGAGTGCATTTTCATAGTAGTTGCCTCCAATGTTGATGTGTCTTGAAGTGTCTTTGCCATGGTAGTCCCTATTGTTTCTTTTACAACATCAAGAAATCTTGTTTTTTTTGTTCCTTTTTGCTTGGTCCAAAAGGCTAGGGTTTCAAGTCTTGGATTGTAACCTGTGCCACTCATTCCCTCATTTGAATTGAATTCAAAAACCAACATGGGATCTTCTTGGATTCTTACTTGATCTATTAAAAATGTGAATAATTAGTATATTGCTTTCTAAGACCAATTTTCTTTCTTCTTGGGGGCTAACAATAATTTCATTAATCCTATGTTCTTCAAGAGTCTAGGAAACAAGCTAGTGATGGTGTGACTCCTTAGTGGCCATCTTATTAATTTGGAGTCTCAAATTCTTTCATTTTCATCTTAAACCAAAAATCCTTAAACTCGAGAGGTTTCAAATAAATTCATCATCTTCAATAAATCTAAGGGAAGCAATCACCCTTTCATCATCATGCACTTCTTGATCATTATACCCATGTACACCCACTCTTTCTTCTAGTTTGTGAGAATCAATTGCAAGATTAGGCGGTGGCTGATCAACTTCATCTTTAAAATTCAAAAGTACATTGGCTACCTATTTAATATCCCATACTTCCACTTATTTCATATGACACTAAATGGGGAACTCCATGCGTCTTCCTCCTTTTAGGACTTGGTTACTCAGGGGATGCTTCTAATTGTATTGTGGCAGTGTATGGTAGGAGATCTGTGATTACAATACCACTTGGTTTGATGGGCAGCTTGGAGGGTTTTGAAGACTGACCCTTAGGTTTCTTTTTTGGTTCAACATATAATCTTTCAAAGTTGTCAATTATTACATTCATCCTTCTAATAGGATCCTTTTCTTCAACATAGAATCCTTGGAATCCAATGTACCTTTTCTTCTTCTTCTCCTCAATCCTCTTTATGATTTCCCACTTCCTCTTCCTCTGAAAAACTTCATTAGGTGTAAAGTAATTTCTTATTACATCTTCTTCGTAATCCATTACATGGGCAATCCCAACTTTAGTGAGAAGTGTCTACTTTATAAAATTAACATGCCCTTTAGGATCAAAGACCCTTTCTCCTCGTGACTTTAATGAATACTACATCTTCAAATAGTTTTGCAGTTCTTCAACAGTGTCAGACCCTATGTATAGCCCCTCACATTTAGTTAGGTGAGGGAAGAATGTCCCCTTTTTCTGTCTTTTCATAAGATCCTACTCCATCCATAACATTTTCCACATAAATTCTAAAAATTAAATTTGAATAGAAACAAATTTAGGTAAAACATGTGGGGCTTGAGGACACCCATAGACCCTTATTACTATTTGGTCTACTAAGAAGAACTAGTCACCAAAATTGTGAGTGTGTCCCTGCTATGGTTTCAATGTTAAAGGTCTTAATACTTGCATGATTTTATTAGGAAATCTTGGTGAAATATGACCAAGAGTGGCCATGAAATTTACTATGAAATCATCATGAAATATTACATAATCACTATTTTTACATCTACTATCCCAGATATAACACCAATTTTGTACAAGCAACCTATTCCCTTCACCATCAGTCATTCCAAAAAGAAATCTTTTAGTCCATTTGTTTCTATTTTGGTTCAATATTAAATGATACAGCAGAGAGAATTTCCTAAAAGTGATGGAGCTAAGTTGTCTCTTACTTGCAAAAATCCCTCATGTAGCCCTTTCTCAATTTCAGCAGCAAAGTCGTACTCAATGTCGACTTCAATATTTTGTATCATCATTGCCATCATCATGAGATATGTTGGCATCTTCTCTTGAGCATCTATTCCAAGCACTTGGCACAAAGAAAAATAAGTTCTTTTGAAATATACTTGGAAGTCTTCTATGGAAAATGACTCATTTTGGGAGGGGGAGATATGCATCCTTCTATTGTTTACATCCTTTTTCATGTGTAAAGGAAGTTCATCACTCCTATAGGTTTTTCTCAATCTCCTATAATCCTCCTCACTTCTATCCAAGTTGATCTTAGTGATAGCTTGCTTGTTTAACATAAAACACTATATAATTGCTTCTTTAGGCAACACCACTAATGGTAAACCATCTAGCATTCTTATAATCCTAGTAGTTGGGTGATAATATTGTGCCAATAATTTAATAAAATAAACATCTATGAAGACATTTGGGACTATAAATTTGGCCAAATCTAAGGTCCAAGGATTCAAAATTGGAATCTTCTGAACCCTTTTTTCATAGAAATACCAAACTAGATCCCACCCTGAGATAGGGATAATTGGGTCTCTACATCCATGGGTTGTATCTTTAAACACATTTCTAGATCCTTTGTCTATAGAATTAGGTAACACATCTAAAATGGATTTTTGCAAGGACCTCTTCTTTGATTTAGAAACTGTGGACTCTTCCTTTTTACTCACAAGTTGACTTCTTTTGGGTGGAATGATGAAGAATTTACTCCTACTTTATTTTTTAGGTGTCTACTTGTAGAAGAAAATTCAGTTCTTATACACTTGCTACAGAGGGTTTCTGTGAACTTACCAGGTGAAATAATAGCTACAGAGTTTTCTTGCTTGAACTTCCTTGCCTCTGGTACGTTGAGCTTTGTGAATGATTTCCAAAATGTCATCGAGTCCCAAGCAACATTTGTTGTTGATCTTGGTCACCTCGGTATTAATGTCAATTCATGCAAAATATTTTAGAATCTACCCATATTTTGAGTTTTACTACATGTCAATCTTGGGAAGTCAAATGGTGTAATCATTTGATGCTTTAAAGCTTGTACTATAGTACCAATCTGTCATTTAAAGACCACTGTAGGGTAGTGTTAGCAGTACCACCACCCAACACACAACCCTTTGGACTCCTGTGGGATGGCGGGTTAATTCTAGCGGTTGAGTGACTATTCACCACCATACCACACTATCATATCAAGACTACTGCGGGGCAGTAGTAATAGTACTGCCACCCTGTGCACACCCCTTTGGACTCCCACGGGATGACAAGTTAATTCTAGAAGTTGAGTGACTATTCACTGCCATATCATTTTATTGAATATATTGAACAATTCTCCAATTTTACAGTCTCTCAGTTTTAGTTTTTAGTGTCAGTCAGACCTAAGAGATCATTTCTTTGTTTGTAATGGGGAGGCTTAGTCAACCTAACGAAAATATATCTATATGTATTATTAAATCATAGATGTTCATTATATTTTTGCATCTAGAAAACATATATAGGACATACAAGAAATTATATTCTAACTAAACAAAATTAATTTCAAGTTTTCAACCAAAGTAAGAAAAATAAGAAGAATGATTGAACCTAACTTTAAATGCACTTCAAATCAGTAGTGAACATCTAAAGTTGTGTATACAATGTACCACTAGAATAATGATGATTACATTAAAAAATGTATTATTTAAAAAATAGTGAATAAGAATACCTATACTTTGATCTTTATTACATTAATAATAAATTACACCATACATATAACCAAATTTTAGGTGACAAGCTAACCTCTTAAGGTGACAAAACATCATTGTAATCATCTGCATTGCTAGCAAGATCAGAATCCTAATCATTTGTGTCTGCATCTGTTTGATTTTCTTCCTCATCCTCATCTATGACATGTAATACATTCTCTCTCCCAATATCTTCATTGGTAATCAATTTTTTTTTGAAACACTCCATCATCATCTTCATCCACTTCTTCGAATGTTTCTTGTAAATTAACATATTTCCCATCAGGCATTATATCAACAACTTCCATGAATTATTGTTTTGAACGATAATCTGTTTGAATGAAATACGACCATCCCAGGCTTCTTACATCAACAATTAGAAATGTTTGGTTAATTTGAAGAGGGGAAACATACAACTCATCTGTCTCTGATAAAAAAAATGTCTTCTATTTGCACGTACAAATCCATACAAATTGTACTATAGATGGTTGGATCCACTTACATTTTAATAATATAGGACTATTTTCACCATAGTCCACTAGAATAATTTGTTGGATGAATCCAACATAAAATTTCTTCTCTTTTTTGTGAAGAAATTCAACACTAACAACATAATCACAATGTATCTTTCCTTTGTCTTTTTCTTCCACTCTTAAATGACTACCATAGGCCCACATTCCACTAAACCGCATAGCCCATAAATGTGCAAATTGTGAAAGCTCACTTTCCTCCGTTGCTATATCTTGACATTCTTCTTTTGCATCACTAACCACATTAGCAATCCATTATTCAAATTTTGGAAAAGAATCACCTCCAATAAAATTAGCATGATGCCTACACCTTTGAGGTTGATGTTGCATCCAAGCTTGATTGTCTTCATATTTTCTACATAGAATATTAATGTACAAATAGTAAGGTTGATAATATAATTGTGTAAATGTAATTGAGTAAATAAATTATTGTGTAAATATTTTTTTACCTGTGCCACTTATCTAACAAAGATGTGTTTGAAGAATATAGGCATGTATCACACTTCTTTCTTGATGTGATAGCTTGAAGTGACATCCATTTCCTTCTAATACTTCACCTGCAATTGTGTCTTCTTCATCATCATTCCATACATGTCGATTGACATTTTTTAAATTCTTCATATATTCTATGCAAAATCCAATGGCCTCTTGCATTGAATATCTCTTAGACATTATGCCTTCTAGTTTTACCCTAGTATGAACAATGTTTTTCAAAACCTTCATATATCGTTCTATAGGATACATCCATCTTGTTCTTATTAGGCCACAATGCTTTAGTTCATATTGTAGATGTATCAAAAGATGCATAGAAATGTTAAAGATTGTTGGTGGAAATTGCCGTTCCGATAGACAAAGGACTTCAAAAACCTCCTCCCTCAAACTATCAAAGTTTGAAGGATCTAATACATGTAAACTCATTCTCTTTAATATTAGGCCCAACCTTATAACTTCCAATCTTGGCCCCTTTTCCAAACTTAATATATTTACCACAATAGGTAAAATATTCTCCATTATGACATGATAGCCATGAGTCTTGAGGCCTCTTAAGCAATTAATGTTAGTTTTGCTTCTAATACTACTACTTACATATCCAGTGGGAAAGTGAGTCTAATACATCAACTGTAAGAATTGTGCATGTTGCTCCTTTGTCCAAACATAAGGAGCACTAGGTTTTCTATATTTTTCATTATCATATTTTTCAACCCAAAGATTTTGATGAATCTTTAGTTGTCAAAAGTATTCATGTGATGAAATAGTATCAAAAGCAACAAAAAGAGTTTCTATAATAGCATAGGCTATATTTTTCTCGGTATGCATAAAGTCAACAGTATGCCTAATGGCTATATCCTTAAAGTATGACAACTTGTAGAATATGCACAACATTTTTACACCACTTTCATTACATGGATCATATCTAGTACCAAAAATCCCATTATTTTCAATAAATGACATTCTTTTTTTTCCATTCTCCACAATGTGGGTATGTGTAGGATCATGATGGGCCAAAAAGTGGTGATATGATGGGTATTTCTAGGGTATGTGGCTAACGATTTTTTTTTTACCCCAAATTGATGAAATGAAAAGGGTTTTTAAAGGAGATTTTTAGCTTTCCACCAATATAAATTATGCTTTACTTTGAATTTTATAAATAATTATTATTCATTTTCTATTTGAATTACAACTAAAGTTCTAATTGATAGGTTGATTGAAAAACATATATAGCTTTCAAACAGTATCACTTTTTTTGAATCCAAAACACACATCACATTCTATGCTTCGCATACTATAGGATTCAAAAAAGAAAAATTGAATTTCATGAATTTTTGACCAAGTTAAGGTGGCCGCATACGAAGTTTTTATATTTTTAAAAGTTGTAATAAAAATACATAATTAATTATTTACTAAAAAAATTACAAAAGAATATGTATCACATCCGACATGAGTCCTCTACTTATGTCTAAAATATTATAAAAAATATTATCATTTTATTGTGGTTAGGGTGTATCGACAGACCTACTCTACTATTTTTTCCCTAAAATTTAAGTACTACTAGATTGAAATTTCAAATTTTCACCAAATAGATTTAAAAAATAAAATAAACCTAGTAGTTTAGAAACTACATTCAATTTACTACAGATTCTATTCTTACATATTTTTGAAATAATATAGATAACTTATTCAAATTTTTACATCAAGTTGCCTAACTCTAATTTTTCTAAATTTTTTGCCACTTAAGGGCCTTATTTTTTCCATGATGATCCTGCACATACTCATGTAATCACTTGTTTTCAGCAATGGTGCTTCATGATTCTCTTCTTGACCATTGAACTGTGTTTTTTATTGATGATATGAATGATCCATTTTAAGTTAAGCACGATGTCCATAATAAATACACTTACGCAAACTTCTTGAGTGCCTCACAAAATCCTTAAAGTTGCAAGCAAGACATCCATGAAATCCATGAACATTAAGACCAAACAATGTGTCATATGTAGGAAGATCATGAATCATAAACAATAAGGAAGCTCTTAAAGTGAATTTAATTGAATGATTATCCCTTAAAGATTGAATTGCTTCAATTCCTTTCCACAATTCCATTAGCTCATCATATAATGGTTCTAGATAAGCATCAATTGTATCTGAAGTCACACTTTTCTTTCTTGGTATAATCAATGATAGCATTAAGAAAAATGGTTTAGTTACTAACCATGGAGGCAAGTTATAATTTATTGAAAACACTAGCCAAGTTATCCATTTAGTACTTTGATCTAAGAATGGGTTCACCCCATCTAGAGCCAAACCCAACCTTATATTATGATGATCTTGAGAAAAATCAGGCCATCTATTATCAAATTCCATCCATGTCTTACAATCAGGCACATGCATGCCATTGCATAAGTTCAACAATGTCTCTACACCTATGCATTTGGAGTAATCATGGGATTATCGAAAAGTGGCGAAGAACCTTTCTAGGAACCACAACTGATTTACACCATTCTCTATACCTTGCTTCATGATGTTTTATATATTCACTCGCAATATTCTTGAGAAATAATACACAACCATTCACACATGTGTGGATGTTTTAATACCCTAATCCTAGCTTAGTTATTTATTTTCTACATTGACTTTGTTTTATTGGCAATGTGGAGTCAGGCTGTAACAATGAACTTAAAAATTCCAATAACTGATCTATACTCTCATTTTTCCAACCAAACACCACTTGCAAGTTAAGAATTTGAAGGATTTTTTTCAAACTACTTAACCTACAATTAGCATACAAATTCTCTAAAGCAACCTCCATCAACTTGGCCCAATCATTATTTAGACCCTCATTCAACATTCTATCAACTTCAAACCCTCGGTCTAACATTGTTGCCTCTTCATCTATGTTTGGTGCCACTTCATCTATGTTTATTGCCACTTCATCTATGTTTGTTTCCTCTTCACCTCTCACACTCCCATTCTATCATATCTTTGTAATAATTGACATTCCAAGGGCTTATACTACTATGCCCATATCTTATCATATGCCAATAAATCTAACTTCTTTTTTTCACCTTTCCACGAAGACATTCATTACATGGACATGGATATTTGTCCATGTCACTCCCATTTTCTATTCTCTCATTAAATGCATGGTATTTCAACTTTTGACATTGATCCATCTATAATGTTCTACACATAACAACAAAAAATTGTAGACTAAGAGACAAAAACTATTTTTTTAAATTGAAAGGAATTTCCATAGAAATAGAGTTATAGAGAGAAAATACAATAGAGAGTTTAACTAATGAATTGTAAAAAATAGATTTTTGTAGTTTATATTCAAATTGTTGATTACATTGCAAAAGTGATATAAAAGTGTAATAATTTTTTTTTAAAGTGTTAATAATATGTTAATTAGTTGCATACATTCTTAGGTTACAATGACGTTACACTACTTTAAGTTTTCCATAAGCGACTTAAGTACTTCGTATTGCTCCCAATTAAATCATAACATAAGATAACATTGCATAATATTAAATTTCCATTCAAGATAACATAGTAAAATACAAATCATTTTTCCATACATTACATTGATAAGATATTACATTGCTCATTCATCTGATGAGATAGTTCAAATAACCGTTACAATTTTACAAATGATCACCTCTTATACAATTGAGGGATGCTTTCAAATACATGTTTACAAAGTACAATGAAGAAAGTATAGAAGGAGGAATCCATGTGCGAGCTCTCCATCCATGAAGCGCTCTATGCAACGAACATACTGGGGACCCAACGGAGTAAGGTGCACGTTCCACCCAACCATGTGGTACCCGTAGGTCCACCCCCCGTGCTAGGAGATAGTAATAAGGCTACCTAGACCAAATCTACTAACCCTAGACACTAGTACATACAACTATAGGTTACATTGCTTCCAGATTTGACAATTGATTTGGTACACAATCATAAGGTTTAAATGTTATTCTAGGTGGAGTGTCATCACAACGATGCAATGGTTACCCTGGTGTTTCTTCCTAGGTCCCGGCCCCCAATCCTTGGGTTACCCTGGTAACCTCTTACGAAACCCGGCCCCTATTGCAATCAGTTGTGGAATCAAATGTCCCTTAAGAAAATGAGACATTGATTTGCCATTCCAGGCCTTCTCGACTTATACTCATAACTGTAGAAGCTTATAAGTCATAAGCGAGGCATAAGCATCTTATTACATGTTTTAATTCTATCTATTGTGTTATTTAATTTTCACTGACTTACTTAACTAATCGTAAGTTACCCTGACACCACTTTGTGTGTCGGCCCTTACGACTAGCCACTCCCCTAAATATAACAAGGTTTCTAAGTTTTCATGACTAGGGTTTACCATATACAAAATTTTACATCACACAATGATAAATAAATCATAACAATACCATCACCATGTTTAACTCTTGCACAAACCCAAGTTGATAAGGAAAACTTTGAAAACAATCATACCCCCATTTTACCCAATTTTACTCTGGAAGACTTGAACAGTTAAATACTTTCCCGACTTGCCTAATCACAGAAGTAAAACAATTATTTTGAACAATTGGATATAATCTTCTTCCATTTGGATACGCTAAATCCATATATATCAATTTGATAACAATATATATATATATATATATATCAAAATAAGAAACTCAAGAAAATTATCCATGTCAATTAAATCTATTTTCTTTGATTTTCACAATTTCACTATAAAATTATATCCTATTATTTTCGCAATTTAAAAATAGAAAATAATAGTATATATATATAAATATATTCTATTAATCTTATTTACTCCCATAATCTTTATAAGTATATATTCACATACATAAACATATATACATATATGAATATATATTTATATATATATATATATATATATATATACATATATATATTGTTATAACCAAATTTCATTTTAATAAAATTCCCAATACATAACAAATTAATGAAAATATTATAAATTAAATCATATTTAAATAAAATTTCGAGATTTACATAAAATCGCGAATTTTATTTTAAAGCAAATTTTATACACAGCATACAAAACAAACAAAGCTTTATAATGGTAAGGCTACGGATTTACCCGTAGCCTTCCATTAATAAAGCTGGCCGGCTGCTGGTACGCAGCCTTGCCAGGCTGCGTCAGCAGTCATCGACTGCTGTGCGCAGCCTTGCCAGGCTGCGCCCAGCACGGACATCCATGGGGAGGGTTTCGGCCCTCCCCAATAAAATTCAAATTTTTTTTTAAAACATATGAAATTTTATACTGTTTTTTTTTAAAAAAACGAAATTTAATAAAACAGTATTTAACACAGAAATTTATTCATACGGAAAAATTTAACGAAAATTTCGCCGGCGGAATTTAATTCCGTACGGCGAATTTTCAATAATAACAATTTTCTTTTATAAAAATTTCTTCAATCATAATCACACTATTTTAAAAGAAAATAACACAAATTATCAAGGTATTTCAATAATACAGAGAATAATTTTCTGGTAAAATAATTTCTACAAATTTTGGGAAAATTATTTCTGTACAGGGTAATTTTCTCCATTCTCTAAAATTTTAATCCAATAGGATTTTTCCAAAATTTAACAGAAATAAGTTTTATTCAAAACCAATTTTAACAGACAATTAAATATTTATAGAAAGATTTTCCAAGATCATATACCCAGAAGATGAAATCTCATCAAAAAGATTTTCTTTACAAATAGATCACAAAGAAAATCAACATCACAAGAAAAATACCTGGATAAATAGCTGCCTTGAAGAATGTAACCCTTTTGCCTGTAGAAAGTAAATCCCTGTAGCTCTTCAAGAAAATCCCGTGATCCACAAGATTACCAACCAACAAATCTCCCAAGCAAGATAAATTCCACAAAGATATAACAACCCCAGAGAGGTAACAAATCTTAAGAATTCCAAAATTTTACACAGAGAAGAATAATTTTGCCAGTGTCCAGAAAATATCCCCGAGGCAACAGAATAACCCCGTACAATTTCCCCGAGATCCACAATAACCTCCGTGAAATTTTTAACAACCCCAAAGTAATTATGGCACTCATACACATGTCGAGAGGTTGTTGAGAAAATATCTTCTCCACCTCTCGGCAGTTTTTGCCATTTAAATTTTGCATGTAATTTTAATTAATAAATTTTAATTTTAATTTTAAAAATCAAAATTTCAAATCACATGCAATAATTTAAATTATATTTTTCTAATATTCAAATTTACATGCAACTTAATTAATTTTATTAAATTTAAAATTTAAAACTCATTTCACATGCATATTCTAATTTAATTTATTTAAATATAATATAATCTATGCACTTAATAATTTAATCTGATTAATTAATTTATTTAATTAAATAGTTAAATCCTTTTAAAGATTAACTATTTAACTAATTAAACTAACTAATGTATTAAATAATTAAGTAAATAAATTTCAATTATATTTAAATATTAATTTTAATAACAATAAATACAACACAATAAATAACATTAAATATAAACAAATTTACCTTTTTCAAGAACAATTTAACCAACAGAAACGCATTACAACCTATGACTCAAAACTGAAAACTGAAATTGTACTAAAACTAGGGTTAAAGACTGGACTAGGATTAACCTAACTACTATCTCCCTTTCAACAATTCCGTTGAGTCTTGACACGCTCAGACCTGATTACACAGGTGGAGTCGGTGTCATGTACCTGTAAATCCTGCAACCAAGCAAACAATGTACATGTATATATATATATAAAGCAGTAAACAGGCACACCGTGCGGAGAAAATCACAGATATCACAGGGCACTCGCAAGCGAGTGATGTGATTCTGTTCTCCACACCAATACACTCATAGAAGACTGACTCAATACATGTTGTTAGTCCATCATAAGCATATGCATAACCATAACAACTGAAATTAAGCATCTACGCTAAATCATGTCATGTCTGAAAACAATAAACATCACACAGAGTATCATCATGTCATACAATAATCCATCATCGCTCAAAATCAGCGATCCAAATATCCAACAAAACAACATAAGTCTAACAACATGAGAAAGTATCAACAGAAAGCATAGCATAAACGGAGGGGTACTACATCCTCCCCCCCTAGGATCAGGCTTGCTCCTGAAAGCCTGCGAACAGATAGGGATAAAGTTCCCTCATGCGTGTCGCATCCTCCCAGGTAGCCGAAGCCTCATGGCTAGGATCCCATTGGACCCTCACCTGATCAACGTCTCGACCCCTGAGACCGAGCGTCCGGTACTGAAGAATGGCCACGGGCTCCAAAGCCAGCTGCCCGTCCTCTACCTGTAACGCATTCCAATCAAGTACATGAGATATGTCGGGATGATAAGGTCTAAGTACTGACACATGAAAAACATCATGAATACGAGACAAACTGGGTGGTAAGGCGAGTCGATATGCCACGGGACCAATTCTTTCTAAGATCTCAAATGGTCCTACAAAACGAGGTGCAAGCTTAGAGCCTTTTCCATAACGGATTGGACTCTTTCGCGGTCGCACTCGAAGAAACACTCTATCACCAACAGCAAACTGTCGATCAATCCTATGCGCATCGGCATATTTCTTTTGTCTATCCTGAGCTGCAATCAAATTCTCTCTAATACGGTCAACCTGTTGCTCCATGTCACGAAGCATCTCAGGTCCAAGTAACACTCTATCCTCTAGTCGATCCCAACTCAAAGGAGTTCGACAAGGACGACCGTATAATGCCTGATAAGGTGGCATACCTATAGAACTCTGATATCCGTTGTTATAAGCGAATTCTACTAAATACAAATAATCCTCCCAACGTGATTGTTGATCCATTACGTACATCCTAAGCATATCCTCTAATATTTGGTTAACTCTTTCAGTTTGACCATCAGTTTGAGGATGATAGGCTGAACTAAAGTTCAACTGTGTACCTAATGCACGTTGCAAGGAAGTCCATAACGCAGAAGTAAATACAGGATCTCTATCCGATATGATCCTACGAGGAATCCCATGCAATCTAACGATGTCCTCCATAAATATCCTAGCTACCGAGGAAGCATTATATGATGAACGTACAGGTGAAAAATGAGCTACTTTAGTCAAACGGTCAACAGTTACCATAATGGCATCATGTCGACGTGATGACGTAGGTAACCCCACAATAAAATCGATGGATATAATATCCCATTTCCATTCTGGAATGAGATGTGGCTGCAATAATCCAGCAGGATGATGATGCTCAGCTTTAACTCGCTGGCATTCAAGACATCTCGATACATAATCTGCAATATCACGTTTCATACCAGGCCAGAAATACAATTGCCTAAGATCGGCATGCATTTTCTTGACACCTGGATGGGCTGAATACGGAGCTCTATGAGCTTCAGTCATGATTAATGTACGAAGACTCTCTACATGAGGTACATAAATGCGACCATTATGTCGTAATATACCATCCGATTCTAGGACATAACCTTCAAATCGACCTTCTAAAGGCCTACCCGACTCAATTTCTATCTTCACTTCTTGATATAATCTATCATTAGGAAGTGTAGCTACTATTTGACCTCTCAAATCTACTTCAAGAGTAGTAGCAGAGATCTCATGACGACGTCGGCTAAGAGCGTCATCCACTACATTCTCTTTGCCTTGAACATACTTTACTTCAAAATCGTACTCACACAAGAACTCCATCCACCGCCTTTGCCTTGCATTCAAGTTAGGTTGCGTGAAAATATATTGCAAACTACGGTGATCGGTATGAAGTTCAAAGCGATGACCTAAAAGAAAATGTCTCCAACGAACTAATGCATGCACTACTGCTGCTAGTTCTAGGTCATGAGTAGGATAGTTTAATTCATGGTCCTTGAGTTTACGAGACTCATAAGCAACCACACGCCCATCTTGCATCAGAACTGCTCCCAAACCTTCTAAGGATGCATCCGCACAAACTACGAAATCCTTAGTAGGATCAGGAACAATAAGTATAGGCGCATTAGTTAACTTTTCTTTAAGAATTTGAAAAGCTAACTGACACTGTTCCGTCCAAACAAACTTCTTCCCTTTCCTCTGAAGAGAAGTAATAGGATGACCGATCCTAGAAAATCCCTCTACAAAACGTCTATAATAGCCAGCTAACCCCATAAAACTACGAACTTCACCTACGTTAGTAGGTGCAGGCCAATCAACTATGGCTTGGATCTTTGAAGGATCCACAGCAATACCTTTTCCAGATATCACATGTCCAAGGTATTTAATTTCAGATTGAAAGAAGTCACACTTCTTCAGGTTTGCATACAATTGATTTTCTCTTAAACATTGCAACACCTGTCTCAAATGTTCTTCATGTTCCTTCATGTTCCTCGAATAGACTAAAATGTCATCGAGAAATACCAGGACAAAGCGATCGAGGTATGTACGAAATACACCATTCATTAAACTCATGAATATCGAAGGTGCATTCGTTAACCCAAAGGGTACTACTGTGAATTCGTAATGCCCATAACGAGTTCGAAAAGCAGTTTTATGGATATCTGCTTCAGCTATACGCAATTGATGATAACCGGATTTCAAATCGATTTTAGAGAACACATTAGCTCCCTTGATTTGATCAAAAAGATCATCGATTCTAGGCAAAGGATAACGATTCTTAATCGTAACCTTGTTCAATTGACGATAGTCAATGCAAAGCCTAAGAGATCCATCCTTCTTCTTTACGAAGATAATAACAAAAGCGTTCCTCTAAGGACACACTTGGTTTTATCACTGAAAATTTCTAAAGTTCCTCTCAATCAATAATGGTGCTCCTTCAACTCTTGAGTCGCTTACCTGCAAGCAGCTCAGGAAATAGGTCACTGTGAACTAGGCCCACTCAAAGTCGATATCCTCTGCATTCCCAGAATGTCATCGGGAAATACATCCTACGTAATTCCTAAGAATAGATACGATCATCAAGAGATACCTCCTACTCACCTCCTCATCTTTTAAATCGGTAACTGCTGTTGCAAATGCTTGACATCCCCCGGGACGTAAGACATCTCTTTAATTGCATAGCGTAAATCATCCGCTAAAGATAGGTCTTTGAATACCTATGATTTCCACTTTCGCACCTAAATCATCAATGCAACTAACTGTCTTAAGTCGACAGTCAATTACAGCATGATGAGATGCTAGCCAATCCATACCAAGCACTATATCGTACGAACCTAAAGGAGTAACGTACAAATCTACAAAGGTAGCTAACGCACCTATTTTAAGTTCACAGTTATATACTAAGTTATCTACTACTACTTTCACCCCTGAGGCGAATTCAACTTGCCATTTACCACCTTGTTTAACCGCCACAAGACCACAACGGTCAACAATGGACGGTGAAATAAAGGAGTCAGTGGCTCCAGAATCAAAAAGTATAGATACATTAACACCATTTAACTTACCTGAAGATTCGACCACTGTATTCTGGTGATCACTGCTGCCATTAACTGGCTGCATAAATCAGGACATGTGCACGGGGCCTCAGACGCCGCAATCAGAGGCCTCAAATCAAGGTCGAGAACCATAAATCGTGAGCTCCTCATCTACACCGCCTACATGTTGCCTCCATGCTGCCTACAAGTATAAATAACTCAGCACTGCGTTCTACCAAATCCGCACCAAGGTGCATTGATCACGAACCCACTCCTACCGATGGTAGACTATGCACTCCTCGCGGGTGTGTCGATCTCGCCTATCATACATTGCGCCACCCGCCACGTAATTCTTTCCGGAATCGAGGATTGTTCATTTGTTGAGGTTGAGGGTTATTGTTCTTTTGAGGTGTTTTCTGTTGCTGCCCACCCTTTGTGGGTGTCTGTTGGTTCTTGGAAGAACCACCTGTCTGTGCCTGTCCACCCCGTGGACTAAAACCTGCTGCAGGAGCACTCCCAATCTGCACTCCTGTGTGCCCACCTAAAGCCATAATAAGGTTCTCCTCAACTATGCGAGCCTTCTCCACTGCGACTTCCATAGTATTTGGCTCAAAGACTCGGACACCACCACTGATACGGGGGCGTTCAAGCCCCTAATAAAATGTTGCACTAGCATAGGCTCATCATCGCCAATACCAGCATACTGCTTGAGTTCATAGAACCTACGTTCGTATTGCTCTACAGAAAGAGCTAACTGGCGTAGATCATGGAACTCATCAGCCCTACGCTGCCTCCAGTGTTCCGAAAGGAACCGAGCTCTAAATCTCTCGAGGAATATCTCCCAAGACACAGAACCAATATCAATGTGGAGCTTCTGCTCCTCTAGGCGCCACCATGTAGAGGCGAATCCTCTCAAATGCATAATAGCGCACCTGGCACGGGTATTGCTACCATAAGGGTGCATGGCAAAGCATCTACCCAAATCAAGTAGCCAGGTCTCTGCCTCTAATCCTCCTCCTGAACCATCAAAGGTAGGAGGACGTGCTCTCAATAAATCCCTCATATGACCCGCAATGATAGCATCCTGATGAACTGTGTCCTCTACTCTCCTAGGGGATCTATCCCTCTCTCTCACAACCTCCTGCTCATCTACCTGTCTAGGTCCAAGACGAGCTAGGACCTCCTCTAAAAGTGGACGTATCTGAGAACCCTCTACTGCTGATTGTTCAGGATTCTGACCCTCATTTCTCTGACCCATCTGATCCGCTTGGTCACTATGGTGAGGGCTAGGAGGGGGAGTAACCTGAGGGAATGGCCCACGGCCTCCACCTCTACCTCTACCACGACCTCTTCCTCCTCGCCTAGGCATGTTCCTACACAAGACAATTTACGAGTCTTAGATACTATTCAACCAAGGTTATCAGTTGCGACACTACGTACTAGGTCAACCTAATGGGCTCTAGATTACCCAGAGCGTCCAGTGTTTGTAACCTTGGCTCTGATACCAATCTGTAATGCCCCGTCTAAATAACCTAAGAATGTTGCAAAAGTGATATAAAAGTGTAATAATTTTTTTTTAAAGTGTTAATAATATGTTAATTAGTTGCATACATTCTTAGGTTACAATGACGTTACACTACTTTAAGTTTTCCATAAGCGACTTAAGTACTTCGCATTGCTCCCAATTAAATCATAACATAAGATAACATTGCATAATATTAAATTTCCATTCAAGATAACATAGTAAAATACAAATCATTTTTCCATACATTACATTGATAAGATATTACATTGCTCATTCATCTGATGAGATAGTTCAAATAACCGTTACAATTTTACAAATGATCACCTCTTATACAATTGAGGGATGCTTTCAAATACATGTTTACAAAGTACAATGAAGAAAGTATAGAAGGAGGAATCCATGTGCGAGCTCTCCATCCATGAAGCGCTCTATGCAACGAACATACTGGGGACCCAACGGAGTAAGGTGCACGTTCCACCCAACCATGTGGTACCCGTAGGTCCACCCCCCGTGCTAGGAGATAGTAATAAGGCTACCTAGACCAAATCTACTAACCCTAGACACTAGTACATACAACTATAGGTTACATTGCTTCCAGATTTGACAATTGATTTGGTACACAATCATAAGGTTTAAATGTTATTCTAGGTGGAGTGTCATCACAACGATGCAATGGTTACCCTGGTGTTTCTTCCTAGGTCCCGGCCCCCAATCCTTGGGTTACCCTGGTAACCTCTTACGAAACCCGGCCCCTATTGCAATCAGTTGTGGAATCAAATGTCCCTTAAGAAAATGAGACATTGATTTGCCATTCCAGGCCTTCTCGACTTATACTCATAACTGTAGAAGCTTATAAGTCATAAGCGAGGCATAAGCATCTTATTACATGTTTTAATTCTATCTATTGTGTTATTTAATTTTCACTGACTTACTTAACTAATCGTAAGTTACCCTGACACCACTTTGTGTGTCGGCCCTTACGACTAGCCACTCCCCTAAATATAACAAGGTTTCTAAGTTTTCATGACTAGGGTTTACCATATACAAAATTTTACATCACACAATGATAAATAAATCATAACAATACCATCACCATGTTTAACTCTTGCACAAACCCAAGTTGATAAGGAAAACTTTGAAAACAATCATACCCCCATTTTACCCAATTTTACTCTGGAAGACTTGAACAGTTAAATACTTTCCCGACTTGCCTAATCACAGAAGTAAAACAATTATTTTGAACAATTGGATATAATCTTCTTCCATTTGGATACGCTAAATCCATATATATCAATTTGATAACAATATATATATATATATATTCAAAATAAGAAACTCAAGAAAATTAACCATGTCAATTAAATCTATTTTCTTTGATTTTCACAATTTCACTATAAAATTATATCCTATTATTTTCGCAATTTAAAAATAGAAAATAATAGTATATATATATAAATATATTCTATTAATCTTATTTACTCCCATAATCTTTATAAGTATATATTCACATACATAAACATATATACATATATGAATATATATTTATATATATATATATATATATATATATACATATATATATTGTTATAACCAAATTTCATTTTAATAAAATTCCCAATTCATAACAAATTAATGAAAATATTATAAATTAAATCATATTTAAATAAAATTTCGAGATTTACATAAAATCGCGAATTTTATTTTAAAGCAAATTTTATACACAGCATACAAAACAAACAAAGCTTTATAATGGTAAGGCTACGGATTTACCCGTAGCCTTCCATTAATAAAGCTGGCCGGCTGCTGGTACGCAGCCTTGCCAGGCTGCGTCAGCAGTCATCGACTGCTGTGCGCAGCCTTGCCAGGCTGCGCCCAGCACGGACATCCATGGGGAGGGTTTCGGCCCTCCCCAATAAAATTCAAATTTTTTTTTAAAAACATATGAAATTTTATACTGTTTTTTTTAAAAAAAAACGAAATTTAATAAAACAGTATTTAACACAGAAATTTATTCATACGGAAAAATTTAACGAAAATTTCGCCGGCGGAATTTAATTCCGTACGGCGAATTTTCAATAATAACAATTTTCTTTTATAAAAATTTCTTCAATCATAATCACACTATTTTAAAAGAAAATAACACAAATTATCAAGGTATTTCAATAATACAGAGAATAATTTTCTGGTAAAATAATTTCTACAAATTTTGGGAAAATTATTTCTGTACAGGGTAATTTTCTCCATTCTCTAAAATTTTAATCCAATAGGATTTTTCCAAAATTTAACAGAAATAAGTTTTATTCAAAACCAATTTTAACAGACAATTAAATATTTATAGAAAGATTTTCCAAAATCATATACCCAGAAGATGAAATCTCATCAAAAAGATTTTCTTTACAAATAGATCACAAAGAAAATCAACATCACAAGAAAAATACCTGGATAAATAGCTGCCTTGAAGAATGTAACCCTTTTGCCTGTAGAAAGTAAATCCCTGTAGCTCTTCAAGAAAATCCCGTGATCCACAAGATTACCAACCAACAAATCTCCCAAGCAAGATAAATTCCACAAAGATATAACAACCCCAGAGAGGTAACAAATCTTAAGAATTCCAAAATTTTACACAGAGAAGAATAATTTTGCCAGTGTCCAGAAAATATCCCCGAGGCAACAGAATAACCCCGTACAATTTCCCGAGATCCACAATAACCTCCGTGAAATTTTTTAACAACCCCAAAGTAATTATGGCACTCATACACATGTCGAGAGGTTGTTGAGAAAATATCTTCTCCACCTCTCGGCAGTTTTTGCCATTTAAATTTTGCATGTAATTTTAATTAATAAATTTAAATTTTAATTTTAAAAATCAAAATTTCAAATCACATGCAATAATTTAAATTATATTTTTCTAATATTCAAATTTACATGCAACTTAATTAATTTTATTAAATTTAAAATTTAAAACTCATTTCACATGCATATTCTAATTTAATTTATTTAAATATAATATAATCTATGCACTTAATAATTTAATCTGATTAATTAATTTATTTAATTAAATAGTTAAATCCTTTTAAAGATTAACTATTTAACTAATTAAACTAACTAATGTATTAAATAATTAAGTAAATAAATTTCAATTATATTTAAATATTAATTTTAATAACAATAAATACAACACAATAAATAACATTAAATATAAACAAATTTACCTTTTTCAAGAACAATTTAACCAACAGAAACGCATTACAACCTATGACTCAAAACTGAAAACTGAAATTGTACTAAAACTAGGGTTAAAGACTGGACTAGGATTAACCTAACTACTATCTCCCTTTCAACAATTCCGTTGAGTCTTGACACGCTCAGACCTGATTACACAGGTGGAGTCGGTGTCATGTACCTGTAAATCCTGCAACCAAGCAAACAATGTACATGTATATATATATATAAAGCAGTAAACAGGCACACCGTGCGGAGAAAATCACAGATATCACAGGGCACTCGCAAGCGAGTGATGTGATTCTGTTCTCCACACCAATACACTCATAGAAGACTGACTCAATACATGTTGTTAGTCCATCATAAGCATATGCATAACCATAACAACTGAAATTAAGCATCTACGCTAAATCATGTCATATCTGAAAACAATAAACATCACACAGAGTATCATCATGTCATACAATAATCCATCATCGCTCAAAATCAGCGATCCAAATATCCAACAAAACAACATAAGTCTAACAACATGAGAAAGTATCAACAGAAAGCATAGCATAAACGGAGGGGTACTACGGGATAAACCATATTGTGTTTTCTTGTAAACATTCTTTACTTGCCCAAATTTTTGGCAATAGAAGCTTTGTACTTTTCTCTATTATTGTCAAGTTAGAGGAGAATTAAGGTGATACCTTGGAATTGTATAGGTGCACTTTTTGAGCTCCTAGAAGAAACTTCACTCATTTGCTCTTGTTGATGTTCCTTTTGCAACAAGTATGAATTGACATTCTCAAAGGTAAGGCTAGCTTTCTGCTAACATGTTTAAAGACTCCACAAAAGTCTTAAAAGAGGGTGGCAGGTTGTTAATAGTCAAAGCAACCATATCCTTGTCGTCTGCTATTTTGTTGCCCTCAACGAGTTGATCACTAAGACCTTTAATTTTTAGAACATCCTTGTCTATTCCCGACCTCTACCAACTTTAGTACATTTGGTGTTGAACCCAGCTGATTGGGCTTCCTCAACACGATCTAGCTCTAATACCAATGTGGGTAAAAGCTAAGAATGAGATTGAGAGAAAATGACCATGCTTTCTTAGGTTGAGAGTATTGCATTATATTATTGGACATATTCTAAAAACTAAAAGTAGTTATAGTCTAAAAATAGATGGTAGTTGCAACTAATTAACTACAACTACTTGTTACAGACGAGTGTACACATACACTTTATTATAATATTAAACTAATATTCTAATAACTTTGATCTTTGAAAAGCTCCGTGTTGGTATGTGGCTGTAATTTTCATCTTTAATGATGAATGAAAAGCTTTTTATGTTGATCCTTTGAAATGGTATCAAAGCCATGTGTGTACTATTATTTTGTTTAAACTCTAGAGTCTAGACTATGAAAATTGTGACTGTTGAGTAAATCAGTGAAAATCCTATGAGAAGCAGTGTTCCACAGAGTTTTGGGGACAGGGACGGGGGGATGGCGGGGGACGCATTTCCGAGATGGGAGGCCAGACCTAGAGTTTGAAGGGACATTGAGAGCTGGCAGCTGAAATACATAAGTGCTTGAAGGGAATTTGGTTATAAAGGGATGTATAACCAATATAGTATAAAGCTGGAAGGCCACAAGATAAAATTAAAGAGTTAAGCACATAAAAAATAAGGCAAACCCAAAAGTTTAAAGGGTTTGAACAGTATTTTACATTGCAATTGATATATATCATTTCTAAAACGAGACTAGTTACCAACAGACATTGAAAATAAAAATAAAAATATAGACATTGGAAGATGCAACAAGAACTAGATGTTTCATAATTTGAGTTTCATAATCATGATTCATGAATCATAATTACAATCAAGTATCACTGTATCATCAATGTTCAAACTTCAAACTTCAAAAACAGAGTACAAAATAGTAAATACTAATAGTAAATGGCTCCAGGCTAATGGCCTGATGCCTCTGGAAGTCTCCTAGAAGTTTCCCTGGAGTTTCCTTGGGTGGAGGGGACTTTTGGAAGTCTCCCAGAAGGGGACTTCGGGGGATGGTGGAGAAACATGGAGACGGTGGGGGGACGGCGGAGGGACGTTTCCTAGGCGTCTCCCCGTCTCAGAAACGGGTGGTTTTTCCGGGGGGACGTGTCCCCATAGAACACTGATGAGAAGGCAAGGAGCCACGTGAAGGGTGGCCCTAAGTTGAGAAAGTACTGATAGAGGCTTTTAGTTCACAAATCATTTCTTAGACTTTCAAGTAAGTACGTCAAGCTTTAATAACATGGATAGGAAAGTATTGATGGTTTCTTGTTCATCTAATATTCAAGGATTACACAATTATATTATAGATGATGAAGTTTTAATTTCTGAATATGTAAGAACCCTTGTTCTCCCCAAACTGGAACTCTGCACTTCTGATGATAGTTTTCTGATTTTTGTATTTTTTTGTTTTGTTTTGATGATTGCAAATGACTTGAAAGGAGTAATTTAAATGATTGAAATGAAAGGTAAATGCAATGCTTATAATCTTTTTATCTTTTCTAATGATCAAGATGACTGGAAATGCATCTAAATGACTCCTACAGCACCTAGGCAATTTGACAAACACTTTGCATACTAACTCAACTGTAATAATTCATCTACAGCCAAAGGCATTATGTCAAACACTTGGAATGCAGCCCAAATAACTCCTCACTTATATTATTTGTTATCAACTCCTTCAATGCAGGTTACAATATAGATAGGCTGATCGCCTTACCGCTACAAGCTGATATGACTGATGCAAGACATTGACAACGGCTGAATGAGATGCATTACAATGAATATGCAATGATATCTAAAATCAATGAAGAACCTGATATAAATCGATGGTGGCAATAATCTCCTTGAAAGTAATTGAATCCTCTTCTTGTTGGCAGCGCCTTATACAGACAGATACCACCACCTGGTCCTTATCTGGAATACTGTCAAAGTGAGCACTAATCGATCCTCATGGCCCCACGATCTTATCTTGCATGAATATCAACAAAGCTCCAAGGTTGCCGACTTATCAGAGGATGAAGAGCCACAATTTATTTGTAATATCCAATCTCTACATCGCTGGAATCACTGTGCAAGGCTGCGACCAGAATGCTACGATCCTTCACTGATTTAGTGATTTTTATTCCTTCACCAATCGATGCTAATGCTGCTGTATTAAAAAGTCTCAAGGATGCGATCTCAGACTGTAAAATTCCACGATTTCTTCTCAATTGTAGTGATTAGTATGGACTGAAATATGCCACAAATTCTTATTTGAGCCAAGTTGGCTCCCAAAAGGCTGCGATCTCCCCACAACAGTGCCACGATTCTTCAATAAAAATCTGCTTGTTCTACTTTGCCAAAATTGTTCCCAGCCAATGCACATAAACTGAAAATATTCTCCAATGATAGACTTCAAAGCCTTGTACATTCCTTTGATGAAATCCTCCAATGAAGCTCAATGTTGACTCCTGGATGAAGCCAATCTCACAGGCAATCCTTCGGAAGATCTTTCACAACCTTAGGTATGCGAATCAATGAGAGATTTCGTTCTCAATGGTCAAGAATAGTAAAAATTGCAGAAACCCTAGGTTTCTTCCTCTCCACAGCGAAAACACTTTTAAAAGCCAAATATCAAAATCCTGGATGATTACAATAGCCTTGGTTGATCCCTTTTATAATCTCTCAAGAAGAAGAAGTCGACCCTCTAGAAGCTTCTTTTCAATCAATTAGAATAATATTAAATGTGCATTTAAACTTTATAAAATAATTCCTCAAAGTGGGTGCCCATTTAAGAAATCATTTAGTGTGCTTTAAGTCATTAAATAGCCCCCCTTTAGACATAAAGTTATAATATAACTTTATAATATGCTTTTAATGATTAATTATTATTAAAGTCACCTTTAATAATAATTAAATGATATAACTTGCACATTAATCCTTATTTCGCCAGGACAATTGAAAACTGGGATCAACACTGAAATCACCACATGTCTAGGTGCCTTACTATAAATAGAAATACTGGACTCTCATAATCTGCTGACTTACTATAAATAGTAAGTGTGTGAAACTGAGTCCTGAATTACCAGATGAAGGCCAATCTTGAACGAAATTGAGCTCTGGAGAAGAAAATACTCTAATATCTGCCAAACAAGACCCTCTAACCATTTGTATTAGTCTACGAGGGTTAGCTATTAGGCTAAACCATCAAAAAACTGGAATAGGCTAA
>VDFB02061286.1:0-40734 GCA_007258455.2 Sequoia sempervirens | reverse complement strand
AGAGAGCTACACTAGTGACTCAAGAGAAACTTTAGTGATGTAGAGTCAAAGTGGAGAAGACTCAAACAAATCAGATTTTAGTAAATCAACAACCTTTGTTATTTCATTTGGCCATCTTGGAACAACTACCAACAAAAAGGCTTCGAAACTCAACAATTTGGCTTAAATTTTAGATAATTCCTCTCAAGGACCATCTCATCATCAATATAGCATCTACTCAAACCCCCAACACCATTCCCAAGCCAAACATACAAGGTTTCTTTGCAATTTCTTAGAGATCCTTCAAACTGCCATGCAAAAAGGCTAGAAAATTAGCCTTGTTTTACAAACAAATTGCTCTTTAAACTTCTTCTAACCCCACAAGATCTTGGAAAGTCATCAAATAGGTCACAAAATTCCCAATTCCATAGTTTCTAGAAAAGCACTCAACCCCTAAGCCATAATCGATTAAAACCCTCAATTTTCTAACAAATACATAGGGTTTTTAGCATCTCACAACTCCAAGGGCTTCCAAACCTTACCAAAGTATCAAACAGGGTATTCACACACATAATAAATCCTCACCTAGCCTTTAGACTTAGTAGATCTCAAAAACATCACTTTGGTTCCTCCATTTCAAGCCATAATCTCACATTCTCAACCTAAAACAACATCACCAGCCCTATAAACGCCTTACCATTATTAAAAGAGTTAAGGAAAATTGAAAACAACACATTGTAAATCTTTCCTCTAAGTCACAATTCACCATAGTAGGAGGAAGGGCTCCATCACAAAAATTAAAGTAAACTCAGACACTACTGGTCTATATAGGCTGAATAAAGAAAAATGGATTTTCCTTTCACTAAAACAACCGAAGGTGTATCAAAAAATATTGAAATCTAGATTAAGACCTGCCACCACAATGTTTCATGAATTTTTTTTCATAAGAGGCCTATACTAGGCTGTACATAGAGAAAAGAAACTAAAAACTCAGAAAAATGTTGAAATTCCATAGTTTTAGGCATTGTGAAGAGCACTAATCTTCAAAAAAACTATTGATTGAACTCCCATTCAGGCGTGAATTATTTTTTTAATAAATTTCAAATGAGAATCATCTCCCTTCAATTCCCATAACTACCTTTGAACCACCAAACCCTTATTAAGCCTACAAATACTAGTATTTATTATTTAAGAATGGTTTTGCTTACTAAGCTTTATCATGCAAATTTAATATTCTAAATTCCTAGGACCACTTAGACACCCTTATAACATGAATTTTAGACTCTTTCTTTACACTCCCACCTACTTTTTACATGATTTACCTTTATGGAAATATCGACAATTATTTAATTCAAGAGTTCTTTTGCACATTTGTCCACCCTAACCTACTAATTCCTAAAGTACATAAAAGATTTGTCTATTAGACCTTATTCAAGACAAAAACAATTCCCCAACCTACTAAATTTTAACACTAACTTTCTCCCAATTCTACATCAAACAATCACAAATTGAGAGGGTGAGGGTGCTCTGCACATTCAACTTTCAAAACAAATCTGTCTTAGGCTGGAAAAGATGTCCCGGATCTGGCCACTGCGGAAGACGCAAGAAATCACCAGAACCCCAGGCCCACCACACCTCATATTTGGTATTGAACCATGAGAGCAGAAGAAGAGATCAAAACATTTATTAGCATCTCCAAAGCAATGACAAGGATGATTATATTTTGTTTATTTTTCATTTCTCTTTCATTTGCATAAGCATATCAAGGTATTGGAACTAAGAAGACCAGATCTCTGTTTGGTGGAGGGCCGGATGTGATCCCAAAATTCCAGGAGGGTCAAGAAGGTCACGCTGATCTGATGAAACTAGAGTGGTTAAACAAGAGAGGAAAAGAAAAACAAAACTCAATATAGCTCAAGGTTTTAATAGTCGCTTTGTAAGAGTTTATGGGAGTAGCCTCTATCTGTATTATTTTGAACTAGACTTTGATATGTACCATTTAGAGAGCTTGGTTTTCTATGGAGTTCTTTCAAAGCCTCTTCTTTTATTATTCTTATGGTAAACTGTTTGGTAGAGTTGGTGGAATTACCTTTCTTAGTAGTAATCGCTATTAGTGAGGTTGAGATTGTTAACCTTGAGAGAGTAGGACTTGGGAAAAAGGAATTTTATATGGCTATTGATTTCAAAGAATTCAAGCAGGATTTACTCTGCATTGATTCCATTCATCAATCTTCACTTGATGGCATCAAGGAATGGCTGAACTCCATGGTTATAAAGTATTATGAAAGCATAATAAACTTGTACTAGCAGCCAATTTTGAAGACTATTACTAATGATTCAAAGTACATCAACCATGTGGTAGAGATGATTAAATACCAAAGATGATTTTTAGCAATTAAAGAGTTTGAAAAGGAAGAGAGAACTACATTGGTGACTTAGGAGAAACTTCAGCTTTGAAAAAACAAAGCCAATTAGGCTGACAGATGTGTGGATCAGGCCAAAATTTGGTGGAAGAGGAAGAAAGATGACTGGAACTCTGGAGGCCCACCATACTAGATTTCGATATTCAACCATGAGAGCATAAGAGAGAGTTGATATCATGTATCAAAAAATTAACCATGCATTCTTCTAGCCAACGAAGAAGGAGGTGACTACATTGCTTCATTTTCACTTGCATAACCATATCAAGGCATGGGAACCAAGAAGACCAAGGATGTTAAGTTTTATGTGGAGGTAATGGATGTGGTCCAAAATTTAAGATGGGAAAGAAGGTCAATGCATGATTGTTAACCTTGAGAGAGTATTTATGTTGAGGAAATTTCCTTTAGATGCAAGGATTCAAAGCACATCAACCACATGTGGTACAAATGATTAAATCCTAGAGACAATATGTAGCAATGAAATAGTCTAAAAAGGAAGATAGAGCAACACTGGTGACTCAAGAGAAACTTCAGCTTTCAAAAACAAAGAGAATTAGGCTGAAAAATGTGTGGATCGGGCCAACATTTGGTGGAAGAGGAAGAGAGATGACTGAAACTCTAGAGGCCCACCATACTAGATTTCAATATTCAACCATGAGAGTAGATGAGAGAGAGCTGATATCATAAATAAAACTTTAAGCATTCTTTCTAGAAGCCAAGGGATGAGATGATACTTTGTCGACATTTATCTGCATAACCATATCAATGCATGGGAACCAAGAAGACCAAGGATGCTGAGTTTTATGTGGAGGTAATGGATGTGATCCAAAATTTAGGAGGGACAAGAATGTCGATGTATGATTGGTGAAGGAGCACCATTCAATAGGTTTTGTTTATCAAGGAAAATAAGGAGTAGAATATCATCAATTTACTAAAATCGGCCCGAACTTGTACATTTGAAGGTTTTGAGTCAATAAAAATGGTTTTTTGACCCATTCCTCTTTCTGTAGCCTCTGTAACTTGAGGAATGGGTCCACCAACATTAAGGCATGGGAAATGGTGTTAGTGTTGGACCGAAAGTGAGATGTAAGGGCATGTGTAAAAGTGAGTTTCTAAGAAAATGGTGGTTTGAAGAGTTAATTGTTTTTGTGTAGGGAAGTGGTGAGATACATTTTGAGTTTTAGGTGATAAAACCTTTGAGCACTTTTAGGTTGTGGTTAGCTTTGGAAGTATCATTTTCAATAAACCCCTAGGGTTTAGGCTACAATAGAGGGTTTTGTGGTTTACCCATTGTACGGTGATGTAACTGAGATCTGATTCTGGATTTTGAAGTTTTGACACCTTAGAATTTTTTCCCCAAGAGTTGGTAACATTTGGATAAGTTTAGAGTACAGACCCTTTGTTCAACCAGATCGATCCCTTAAGGGTCCAAAGAGAAAAATGGCTGCAAACTTCAACATGAGGTTACTCAAACATTGTGATGCTTAGAACCTTCTCGTCTAAACCAATGGGATCATGTTGGGCCCCTCTACAATAACCTCTCTTATTTTTCATTATCTCGGAGTGGTTTTTCCGTGGTGCCCAATTTTTAGTTGATGAAAAATGTGTCAAATGGAAGCAGTGGAAAGTTGCAAAGTGGTGCAACTTTTGATCTGCAACTCATGTGACCAAATGGAATTTTCCAACATATATGAATAGGAATTTTTATGCTAGAAATGGTCCTCTTTCACACCTAAACACATGGAATCACTCTGAGCTACATTCAATCAATCACCCCTTAAGGGTCCAAAGTGGCAATGGTTTAAACTTCAACATGAGGTTACTCGACACCATGATGCTAGGGAACTTCATCTAATCTAATGGGGATCATGTTGGGTCCCTCTACACAACCCTCTTGGTTTTCATTATCTGGAGGTTTTGTAGGTCCAGCTTTTGAAGTTGAAGAAAATGTGTCAAATGGAAGTGGGAAAGTTGTGCGTGGTGCAACTTTTGTTCGCATCCAGGTGACTGTAAATGAAATTATTCCAATGTATTTAATATTAGAATTTTTATGCTAGGAATGGTCTCTTTTCACTCCAGAACACATGGAATCACTCGGGGAAGTTACATGCTCAACCGTGATCAGATCCCCATGTGGTCCAAAGGAAAATGGCTCTCAAAATTTAGCATGAGGCTACTTCCACACCGCAGTGATCGCTATAGGAAACTTCATCTGACCCAATGGTATTATGTTGGGCCCCTCTACAATGATCTCTCTTAGTTCTCATTATCTCAAAGTTCTTTTCCCACGGTGTCCAGTTTTTAGTTGATGAAAAAGTGTCAAATGGCAGTAGTGGAAAGTTGCAAAGTAGTGCAACTTTTGTTCTACAACTCATGTGACCAAATAGACTATTCCAATGTGTCCAAATAGGCATTTTTACACTAGGCATGGTCATCTTTTATACCCAAACATGTGGAATCACTTCGAGCTACGTTCAACTAGATCAATCCGTCCAAAGGGAAAAATGGCTGCAAACTTCAGCATGAGGTTACTCGAATATCATGATGCTTAGAAAATTTTCATCTAATTTGATGGGATCATGTTGGGCCCTTTTACAATAACATATCTTGGTTTTTGTTATCTTGAAGTGGTTTTCCTGTGGTGTCCAGTTTTCAATTGATGAAAAAAGTGTCAAATGGAAGTAGTGGAAAGTTGCAAAGTGGTGCAACTTTCATCCTGTAATTCATGTGACCAAATAGACTATTACAATGTGTTCGAATAGGAATTTTATGCTGCATGGTCCTCTTTTGCACCTTCCAAACATGTGTTCCACCCAAGCATGCTCAACTGATTGATCCCCAGGGTCCAAAAGAAAAATAATAAAAATTTCAACACTGTTAGTTATTCGTAATCGTGATGTTTAGAAACTTCGCCTAATCAACCGACAGGACTCATGCTGGGACCCCCATACCAACAACCCTCTTTGCTGGCTATCTGGAGTGGTTTTCTCCGTGTGATTTCAAGTTTCAGCTGATGAAAAAAGTGTCAAATGGAAGTGCGGAAAGCTGCAAAGGGTGCAACTTTCATTCTACAACTCGTGACCAAACAAACTATTCCAAATGCATTCAATAGGGCATGTTTACTTAGGGGAATGGTCTTTCATACCTAAACAAGTGTGGAATCTTCAAGCTATTGCTTAACTAATCATCGATCCCTATGTGGGTCCAAAGGGAAAATGGTTGTAATTCAACACGAAGCTATCACTTTGATACCCGACAATTCTGTACCATCTAACCATGGACATCATGCTGGGCCCCCCATAAAGTAACATCTCCTAGTTTCACATCTCTAGCTGTTTCTCTCCAATAGCACCAGATTCTTTAGCCCATGGAAAATGTGTCAAATGGAAGTAGTGGAAAGTTGCAAAGTGGTACAACTTTTGTTCTAAAACTCATGTGACCAAACAAACTATTCCAACATGTCTAAATAGGCATGTTCATGGTAGGAATGGTTCTCTTTCTCACCCAAACACGTGGAATCTCTCTAAGCAATGTTCAACCAGATTGATCCTTTAAGGGTTTGAGTGTAGTATGTTGAAATATGCCATTCCACCTATTTTTCAAGTTGTGTCTTGGTGATATGGGCCTGATGTAAGTAGGATAGGGAGTAGGAATAAGAAAATAGCATTAGTAAGGGAATTGGAATAGATTACTAATGCTACCCCTGTTGAAAATGAAAAATTGAGGCCCATTAAAAGCAAGGCTAGAAGAGGTGAAAAGAAGAAATTGCTTGAAAATAAGTTAGAATAGGTTAGAAATAAGGTGAGATTATGGAGTTTGATGTGTTCAAAAGGTTTGCAAGGATAGGGGAGGTCAAAAGTATGTTATGGTATGACATGCCCTAGTTGGGAAAATAGGGGTTTTCAATGAAAAAGAGAGGTTTGAGGGAGTAAACGTGGGTAAAATCAAGGGGAAACATAATTTGGTGGTCAATTAAGTTTGTACAGGAAAAATGAAGAGTGTTGGAATAGGTTTTGAGGTTCAAGTTCAGGGGTTCAGTTTGTCGGTTTGACGAAAATTTTTTGGAGGGGAGTTTAGTTTGTTTTGGGTTTGTTGGTACAAAAAAATGTAAAAAACAAAATATATATCTATGAAAACTAGAAGCATGAATTAGGATTAGAATATCACATAACATCATATAAACATAAAAACCACCATAAACTTGAATGTCATTTAAAACAACAAAATTGGCAAAAAAAAAGTGTTTATAACTTGCAAAAAAATGTGAATTAAATCACACTGATTTTCATGTGAAAAAAAACCATGAGACCATAGTTTGTTGCTTACTATTATGCTTTGATAGATTTTTTCCAAGGATCCATAGCTTGTTCAAAAGTACTTGTTTGAGGCTTTTAGCCATAACAGCAAGGTAGTGAATTGTTTGATAAAATGCTTTGGTAGACATGTATGAAAAATGTGGTAGCATAGACAAGGCAGTGAACTATTTGAAAAGATGCCTCAAAGAAATGTGGTTTCATGGTGATGGAATGCAATGTTGAATGCCATGACAAGCAAATTGCTAAGGATTGTCATGGCATTCCACCACCATTGAGACCACATTTCTTTGAGGCTTTTATTCAAACAGTTTTCTTCCTTTTTTATGCTATTGCTTATTATTATGCTTTGATAGACTTTTTCCAAGCATCCATTGCTTGTTTGGAGGCACCTATTTTAGGCTTTAAGCTATAGTAGCAAGGAGGTGAACTGTTTGATAAAATGCTTTGGTAAACATGTATGAAAAATGTTGTAGAATAGACAAGGTAGTGAACTATTTGAAAAAATGCCTCAAAGGAATGTGGTCTCATGGTGATGGAATTCCATGATGAATGCAATGACAAGAAAATTGCTATGGATTGTCATGGCATTCCACCACCATTGAGACAACATTTCTTTGAGGCTTTTATTCAAACAGTTTGTTGCCTTGTCTATGTTATTGCTTATTATTATGCTTTGATATATTTTTTCCAAGCATCCATTGCTTGTTTGGAAGTACCTATTTTAGGATTTTAGCCATAGCAGCAAGGAGGTGAACTGTTTGATAAAATGCTTTGGTCAACATGTATGAAAAATGTGGTAGCATAGACAAGGCAGTGAACTATTTGAAAAAATTCCTCAAAGAAATGTGTTATCATGGTGATGGAATTCCATGACAAGCAAATTGCTATGGATTGCCATGGCATTCCACCACCATTGAGACCACATTTCTTTGAGGCTTTTATTTAAACAGTTCACTACCTTGTCTATGCTATTACTTATTATTATGCTTTGATAGATTTTTTCCAAGCATCTATAGCTTGTTTGGAAGCACCTATTTTAGGCTTTTAGCTAAGGCAGCAAGGAGGTGAACCATTTGATAAAATTTTGTAAAATATGTATGAAAAATGTGGTAGCATGACAAGGCAAGGAACTATTTGAAAACCCTCAAACAAATGGAACTCATGGTATGGAATGCCATGACAATCCATAGCTTGTTTGAAATCACCTCTTTTAGGCTTTTAGCCATAGCAAGGCAATGAAATGTTTGATAAAATTACTTGATAGACATGAATGAAAATGTGATAGTTATTAGACAAGGGGAAGTGAACTTTGAAAATGGCTCAAAGAAATGAGAGGTCTCATGGTGATGGAATGCCATGACATCAAAAGCATTTGATTGTCAAGTGGAATTTGATGACCATGAGATTGAGGCATTTATATTCACCGCCTCATATTCATGATAATGTTTACTATGTTGATAGGCTATTTTCAAAGCATCCATAGCTTGTTCGAAAGCACTTGTTTTAGGATTTCAGCCATAACAACAAGGCAGTGAACTATTTGAAAAAATGCTTTGGTAGACATGTATGGAAAATATGGTAGTATAGACAAGGCAGTGAATTGTTTGAAAAAATTCCTCAAAGAAATGTGGTCTCATAGAATGCCATGACAAGCAAATGCAATTGGGAGTTGCTCCTAGTTATTAAGGCAATGTGAAGTGAACAGGCCAACTACACACTCTAAAAACGAGTATTGTAATTGAAATTTTGTCGCCTATTAACATCTAGTTATTAATATGCAATGTGGCGCTAAATGGTTTGAGTTCGAAATATGTACAATGCAATGTAATCAATGATATATGAATATAAACTAAAAATCTATTTTTACAATTTATTAGTTAAACTCTCTTTATTTTATTTGCTCTCTATATTCTATATAAGGGAAATGCCTTTAAATTTTTTTTATTTTTTTTAACTTTGTTCTACTTTTTTAACCTTTTTCTTAACCTTTTTTTTTCGATTTTTTTAGACTTTTCCCCATTTTTTCAAAAATCTTATACTTTTGGTCTGGCCAATTTTTCCCCCAAAAGATTTTTGCTGCTATGGTATAAAAAAATATCTTTTTGTATTATCAAGGATACTTTTTGAAACTTGCATGCATTGCTAATCTAAAAGGAAAATTCTTTTGCCTAATTTGTATGCAACCATGCTTTTGACATTATCAAAAAGAGAAAATATGGACACCATCAATAAAAAAGATTTGTATTAACCAAATAGCCATGTACACATACATCAATAAATGTTGATATAAGTATAAAATATAGTTACAAAATAGCAATATAGGCTTACAAGAATGCCATATAGGCATACAATTTCAAATATATCCAATACAAGATATGAAATTTCCATGTCTAGGCATACAACAAAGGGCTTTGAAATCAAAATTCATTTCTCTCCATGCTCTAGAAATAAATTATTATTTCCCTTTGTTTGGCGATCTGATACTAGTGATAAGTTTTTCACTCATTTTTTCTATGCTTGAGGAGTGCTCCTACTACTCCTGCTACTATTTAGCTCCTTGTGAAGTTTTAACTATTACAATAAGAAGTAAAAACATTAATATATAGAAATTACATTATAAAAAATGATATATTTAACAAAATAATCACTACAATTATCTCATGATCACTCTCCACAATGGAAATATTTTCATACAGATGCTCAAGCATGCTCAAGCCCTGTATAAACCATCCAAATAGGAATTAAACAATGAATCAATAATGGTTTGATTTTTCACTAGAACTAACATCTATAACAATGAATGTAAATTGAAATTTAGTAATTTTCCTCATACCTCCTCTATTAGAGCCATCAAGGATTGTATAGCGGATGAAACACTGATATCCATTGCCCTTGTAATATTTGGAGGTGTTTCCACAACCAAAATCTGAAAATAAAATAACAAATTATTCAATCACAAAAAAGTTACAATAGTGATCCAGGTCATGACTTATAATGTATGAGATCCAATGAATTTTTTTTTGAGTACAAGTATTAAACTATATATTTTTGGTAGGCCTTGGAAATTTGATAGGAAGACCAAGCATGATGGGGAGAAGAACACATACTCCATTGTGAAGGATGGCAAGACTTACAACCTTTCACCTCTCCTAGAAGAAGACAAGGAAAAGGATGAAGGGCCTAGATTTTTGATGGTGGGTGAGAAGGAGTTCATGAAGACCTTGAAGGAAGGAGGGGGAAGAGGATTCTTCCTAATTATGAAGCCAAAAAGTGAAGCATATTTTTCCACAAAGAATAAGGAAGATGCACCAAAGGAAATCCAAGAGTTGTTGGAAAGGTACAAAGACATAACAGTGAATGACTCACCTAGTTCCCTACCTCCCATTAGGGATAAAATCCACCATATTGATCTGATTCTAGGGGCTACATTTCCCAATAAGGCTGCATACAAGATGGCACCTGCTCAAAATGAGGAGATTGCAAGACAAGTGCAAGAGTTGATGGATAAAGGGCTAGTGAGGAAGAGTTTGAGCCCATGTGTTGTTCCTACTATCCTAGCACCAAGGAAGGATGGGAATTAGAGGCTTTTCACTTATTCAAGAGCCATTAATAGGATCACAATCATATATAGGTTCTTGATGCCAAGAATGGAGGACCGCATGGATTGTCTATCAAGAGCATCTTACTTTTCCAAGATTGATCTAAAGAGTGGGTACCATCAAATAAGGATCAGAGATGGGTATGAATGGTAGACAACTTTTAAGACTAATGAAGGGATCTATGAGTGGTTGGTGATGCCCTTTGGGTTATCAAATTCCCCTAGTACATTTATGCACCTTATGAATGAGGTATTGAGACCTCTCATTGGAAAGTTTGTTGTATTTTATTTAGATGACATCCTTGTGTTTAGAAGGTCTAAAGAAGAACATTTGAAGCACCTTGACATGGTTCTAAGTAGGTTACAAGAGGAGAAGCTACTGATCAACATGGAAAAGTATGAATTCATGAAGGAAGAACTAGTCTACCTTGGTTTTGTCATCTCCAAGGGAAGTTTGAAGATGGATCCTTCAAAGGTGGATGTTATTCTTACTTGGCCAACATCAAAATCCATGGGAGATGTGAGAAGCTTCCATGGACTTGCAAGCTTTTATAGAAATTTCATCAAGAACTTTAGCCAAATTTGTGCACCAATCTTGGACACCATCAAAGGAGGTAACAAAGGTAAGTTTTCTTAGACCAATGAGGTTGATAAAGGGTTTGAATATCTAAAACTGAGAGTAGCACAACAATCTATACTAGTACTCCTTGATTTTGATAAAAATTTTGCCATTGAGTGTGATGCTAGCAATCAAGCAATAGGGGTTGTTTTGAGCCAAGAAGGTAGACCAGTTGCATTTTTCAGTGAGAGGATAAATGAAGCAAAGAGGAAGTATTATTCCTCTGATTTAGAATTGTATGCTATGGTCCAAGCCCTCAAAAAGTCAAGGCACTACTTGTTACCTAAATAATTTGTTGTTTATATTGATAATCATGCCTTGAGTCTTTTGAATGCACAAGATAAACTCAGTCATAGGCACATGAAGTGGGTAGAGTCTTTGCAAGTCTATACTTTCACAATAAAGCATAAGAAGGGCCAAGAAAATAAGGTGTAAGATGCTCTCAATAGAAGGGCACTTGTAGTGCAAGAGATCCAACTCCAAAGCATGGGGGTTGAAGCATTGAAGGATATGTGTCATGAAGATTCAAATTTCAAGGAGGTATACAATGTTTGTGAGCAGCATTTGAATTCTTTTCATGGTGAATTCTCTGACTTTTTATTACAAAATGGTTTTCTCTTCAAAAGAAGCCAATTGTGTGTGCATAAATAATCAATGTGGGAGAATATCATAAAGGAGAAACACAGTGGGAGTCTTGGAGGTCACTTTGGCCTTGACAAGACCTTGGAACAAGTTAGGAGATTTTAATATTGGCCAAAGTTGCAGGTGGATGTGAGAAGGTATGTGGAGGGCTGCACAATATGTCAAAGGGAAAAGGGAACTTCAACAAATGCAAGACTCTATCAGCCACTGCCCATTCCCAATAAGCCTTGGGAGTGTGTAAGTATGGAATTTGTCTTGGGGTTGCCTAGAACCCAAAGAGGTTTTGATAGTATCTTTGTGGTAGTTGATAGATTTAGTAAGATGTCACATTTTCTTCCTTGAAAATGCACCAATGATGCATCTCATATAGCAGGTCTCTTCTTTAAGGAGGTTGTTAGGATACATGGACTACCTTTAAGCATTGTTTTTGACAGGGATTCTAAATTCATTGGTCACTTTTGGAGGACCTTGTACAAGAAACTCGAGGAAAAAATTTGTCCTTTAGTTCAACATACCATTCACAAATGGATGGACAAACTGAAGTGGTGAATAGATCATTGGGAAACCTCTTAAGATGTGTATATGCATAAAATTGGTCATGTCTAATTAATCCTAGCATTTAATTAAATATTTATTATTTAATTAATTTCTCTAAAGTCTTCTACATATGATTAAATTTAATTAATTTAATTATATTGTTCATTCACTTTAATTAAATAAATTCATTTTATTTAATTATCACTCTCTTAAGTCCACTTAATTAATTAAATAAATACTATTGTTTATTTAAATTAATTATCACATTTAAGTTTAATTAAATCTTTGATTTAATTGAATTTAATTTATTTTCTCCTATTTCAAATCTTTCTTCTAATCAATTAAATATTTTATTTAATTAATTTCATTTCCACAAATTTAATTAAATATCTTTCAAATCTTCTCAAATCTTAATTAAATATTTTATTTAATTAAGAAATCTTCCATGTCACCTATAAATAAATAATTGAATTTATAATTTATTATTTATCTTCTTCAAAATCTTTCCAAAATTTCATAAAAAGATGATTTTTTACAATTCATCTTTATCATCTCATTTTATCTCTTTAATAGAAAAGAAAGCAAATCTTTCTTTCTATTTTCTTCTATTTTCTCTTCAATTTTATCCATCTTCTACCATTTGATCTACTAGAAATTTTCACAGCCATTGATCACATCAGCCAATCATAAGCTTTTGAAAAACTCTATAAATAGCACTGTGAATCCAAGCAATGGTTGCAACACACAACAGACGAATTAGAGATTACTTACATTCTAGCATTCTAATATCTTAGCATTGTCATTATCAACTTTAGTATTCATAGCATTATCGTAATCTTTCATTTTAGCAATCATTTTTAGCATTAGAATAATCATGTCTTAGCATAGCATTTTATGCATTCATATTAAATCTCGTTCTCTAGGAAAACTATATGTTGAGCCTAGCCCAAGATCTGAGAGCCAGCTAGAATTGACAAAGTAGTGGAGATAGAGGATGATAGGACAACATCAATAAAAAAATATAGAGTTTTCATTCTTTCTTATTTGATTTTATGTTTTGATATAATGTCTTATTAGTGTGTTTGATTTATTATTGTTTTTAATCTACATTTGATACACTCTAAAAATTGATCACACATTTTCTGGCATCCATTGTGGGGCTCTGCCCCATTTTGAACATCTACTTGCAGGTTTTATGAAAGATTTTCACATTCCATAATTTGGCTTTTTAGAAAAAATTTCTGTTTTAGTGCATACGAGGATTTCTGTAGCGCATACGCGGGTTTCTACATCACATTTGTGGTTTCTTTTAGTGCTTTTGCAAGTACTTCAGTGCATCCAGGAACTGTTTCAGTGCATTTGAGGAAGAGAACAACACATTTGTGGGATAGAATGGTGCATATACCTAGCTTAGTTTATTATTTTTTTTATTTTTTTTAAAAATAGTTGTTTGTTTTAGCACATTTAGGACTTTCTATAATGCATAGAGGATCTATTTTAGTGCATTTACTTGTTATTGTGGAGCATATAGGTGATCTTTTAGCACATATAGGTTGTAACTAAATAGGTTTCTGAGTCTGACACCTTCCATAGACAGAACCTTTTTTTGGCTTAAAAAGAACCAATCTAGTATAGTCACATTTGGTTTTTAAAAAGAAGCAACCCTAGGGTAGACATGGATTAAAATGAAGCAATCTAGGATAGTCACTACACATTGATTTTGTGGTTAAATTGAATCCCATGCTTTCTGTGAAGCAACATCTTCACATAGTTTAGATCATTGTGATTTGGGTTTTTAAAAAGAATAGTGTCTACTATGTTTGTGGCAATAGTTCTATGCTCTCCCCTTAACTGGATGACCATAATACTAGACTTTCCTTTTACATTCATGCAATTTTATTGCTTTATTACGTCTTGTAGAGGGCTTGATCTTGTGGGAAAAAGTACTCACCTAAGAGGAACAACCCAAGTGGGTTCAAGTCAAAGCCATACTATTCCAACCTACTATAAAATTTAATGCGAATCAGGGGAAACCCTCTTTTTCCAGTAATGTGCAAGATAACCATCTCTAAAGCCTTTGTTCTAAAGGTTGGGAGGTCTCCTGAGGGATTTTATTATTGCCACACTGAACGGAAACCCTTACTACGAACCTAGTGTAGTATCTAACAGTGTCAATTTTTGAACATCATAATAATCATAATGCAAGGGGAGGGAAGAATCTACCCCCAAGATACTCACCATATAATTGCCAAGGACCATTTGCTTAGGGGATCTAGTATCCACTTCCGTCACTCTGAGTACGTGCCTGGAAAAGACAAAAAAATGGGCGCCCCTTCGGGGGTGACATGGATGTTCCTGTCGACACAATTCTAAGATGTGGGTTGTTGATTATTATGATGACCTACTTGAGTACTAAGAGTGAGTCTGCTTGAACTGTCTTTTACGTGCAAAACCTGTGAAAATACTTTTTGAAAAACATTTTTTGAAGCATACATTTGATGTTTAGTATAGGGATTAAAAATAATTTTTTTAGAGTGTTACTGTGTTTTCAATAATACTAATTCAAATAAAAGATCATTCAAAATGAACATGTCAAATTTTAGTTGAAACTACTCACAAACTATTCAAAAAATTACATTGGAAAATTGTTTTAGCACATATAGGCTATATTCTAGTGCATATGAGGTCTATTCTAGCGCATTCATTGGTTAATTCAATGCTTTTAGAGTTTTTTTTAGTGCATTGAGTGTTTTAGCACATACATTGCCTATTCTAAAAATAAATTTTTGGTCACTATCAGAATGCTTTTTCTATAGTGCATATAGGACATAGAGTAGTGCATCTGGACATATTATAGCACATTTGAGTATTTCTCTGGTCATATGCTTGTTTCTGCAACACATATAGGGTACAAAGTATTGTATTTGTCACTTTTCCCAAATCATTGTTTTTGACAAATCTAAGTTTATAGTGTCCTCAGTCTAGTAGCATATCGACATTTTCTCTCATGCTTAGGGAGTGGAAATCTACCAAATTTGTCAAGAAGACAATTTCCAATAGAATAAAAAAACCCAAGAAACCTCTAGGTTACAAGAAAACCTTACAACGAAGGATTTTTTTATACAAGAGTCGAAACGACTTGCTCCATTATTGAAAATTTCTCCATAGGTACCAAGATTTTGTCAAGGGATTTACTGACGAATACATTGTAGAGCCTCTAGATTCACGAGCCTATTTTCAAAGAAGAGATCTCTCACAATGACACAATCACAATCATCCTCTTGAGTTCAATTATATACCACAACCTTCTATCGAATGTCTGACACATCCTAGTCAAATACTCCAGTGAGTTGAAATAGGCTATTTGATATACTAATCATTCTTCAAAAACAAAGATCAAATCTTACAAGTGTACCTTTCATCACAAACTTCTAATTCTTGGTTCAACTTCTCCCAATAGGATTCTAACATCCTTTATCATTGGAAGCCACAATCATGAATTAGGAACATAGTTTTGGTCATATCATAAGATTTTCATCTTATTATATCAAAGCATCATCCGTTTAGAAGAACATCTTGAAGTCATATGCCTATTTTTACAAGATCACAATACAATAAGATGAAGGAAGATATTCAACAAGAAGATCATACCCCAAGAATTCAAGAAGGAAAAAATAGTGATCCCCTTTATAGTGTGAGTAGAAATCTCCTTCTTGAAGACAACATGGCCGAAAAAGAAAAGGACCCATTTACTTTCAACAGAGATCTGAGCAAAAATCCATTAGATAGTGAGGATGAACAAGATGAAGAGCATCATCATAGAGAAGCTGAGAAAGATTCTAAATTTCATAGAGCATTAGAAAAGATCTTAGAGCACAACAAAGAAAAATATTTCCTATACCTGGCTGACAAAGGAGCTAAGTTGCCTCATGATTTCAATACTAAGAACTTAAAAAAGAATCTTGATGAGACACCCTTGACTGATATTAATGCCTTGTCCCAACAATTTAAGGCACTTCAAGGACAAGTTAAAGACCTACAAGGGGGAACCACAATGAAGACATATGCTCTTGATGACATTTGTCTATTTCCCTTTGATTGACATCTCTACATGATCTCATTTCCTAAGCATTGTGAAATCCCAAAGTTTGATCATTACAATAGGAAATCATATTCGATTAATCAGATTAGGGACTTCCGAAATATGACTAAGAGTTTTCCCATGAGGATACATACTTAATGCGCTTGTTTCCTAGAAGTCTTGGAGGCCAATCCATGGAATGGTTATCAAAAATCACACTGACTGTCAAGACATTTGAGGAATTGATCAACGATTTCATATCACAATATTCCTACAACATACAACACCAAATAACCATGATTGATCTATGCAAGGCTAAGAAAAATCCTGGTGAACCATTCATTACATTTCTTCAGAGATGGAGAAGATTGTTTGCTAGATATCCACGTCATGTTCCTGAAAAGGAAAAGATCACCACCTTCATAAACAACTTGGATCAAGAGATGAGTTATCATCTTAATCTTCATTATCCTCCCTCTTTTCAAAAATTGATTGAAAATGACATCACAATTGAAAGTGCATTGGTCCAGAGGGGGATAATCAAACTTGATAAGGACAATCCTAGCTCCTCAAATCACCACAATGAAAAATCTAAGTTTTGGACTTGCAACAAAAACATGGTGAATGATGGTATTGTAGATGCACATCATGTCTCAACTAAGCCAATTTTTCTTAGTGTTCCTCACAATAGTAACTATAACAATGTCAAATCGGTTATGAATCAGGGAAACAATCCTCCTCCTAGGAATAACCCAAATCAAACTTTTGTTCCAAATCAAAGTAATACCAACAATCAAGGATATCATGGAAATAATAGCAATACCTTAGGAAATACATCAAACATGAATCCAAAATGATCTTCATTCTTCTTTAGTAGAAGAACTTTTACTCCATTGGGTCAATCTCTAGAATCTTCCCTTAAAGACTTAATGGCAAAGAGCATTATCACCCTACCACTTCAACGTAACTTTGAACCCAGCATAAAACCACCATCATGGAATGATGTGTACTATTGTGAATATTATAGGTGTAAGGGCCATCGTATGAATAATTTTCAAGCATTGAAGAATACTATTCAAGACTTAATCAAAAATGGCACCATCACAATAGAAGGAAATCAACAATCAAACGAAGACCACCAAGCATTTCAAAACCCTTTGCCCAACTATCAAAAGGGTGAGTCTTCTGGAAAAAGTGTGAATCATATCGATGGACATATAATTAATCATATCTACACTAATGATGAGCGGGTTAATGTTATAAAAGTCAAAGAGAAAATGGAATATGGAGAAGTTAATGTAACAAAAAGGGAACAAGCTAAATTTTTCCTAAAAGGTGCTTCTTCAAAATCCATTGTACCCTCACCTCAACATCGATATGATTTAATCAATCAACTTGGAAAAAATCCTACTCAAATCTCTATCTTAGAACTTCTGAAGATTTCCCCAGCGTATAAGGAAATTCTAGAAAAGGACCTCATTGAAACAACTGTATCCAGTGATCTGGATGTGGATCAATTTCAAGCCATGGTGGGGCACTTTTCCTCACCTACATGCCTCTCATTTTCTGAAAAAGATGATGTTTCCATGGCTCATCCCCATAACTCATCACTATACTTAGAATTCATGATCCACAAGTTTCATTTTAGACGTGTACTAATAGATGGAGGTGCTGGTTTGAACATATGTACCATAAAATTAATTCAAGATTTAGGATTTTCTAAGGACTCTATTGATCCCAGAAGAAAGATTACTATTAAAGCCTATGATAATGAGGAAAGAGCATCCAAGGGTTTAATCACGCTCTCGATTAGAGTGGGACCAGTTATTAAGAATACTTTCTATCAAGCATTATACTATGATCTTGCATACAACATCTTGTTGGGTCATCCTTGGATCCACGAAATGCAAGCTATCCTATCCACATATCATCAATGTCTTAAGTTTACTTATGATGGATAGGAGATCAAAATACTAGCTAATAATTCTCATAGTCAAACTTATGCCAACATCAAAGCTAGTCAAGACACTTTGGTTCCCAACAATCGAGAAGCACTTGTTAGTACTTCTCCAAAATTTGATACACAAATCAGTCAGCTAACTAGAAGCTTTGGGAAGCAACTATGGTTCAAGGATATGGAGTAGGAGAATATTCTCTCTATCTGGCTAATCTCCCTACGTCACCTTGGTCACATGGACAGCCTTCTATCATGCAAAATGAGCTATCTATAGCATCAATATCAACACAAACATCGACGGAACCAATTACAAAGTTTAATGGACAATTTGTCAACGAGAAATTCCCCATGGAAGATTTTGAGGAAAGAGAAATTCTAAAGTGGCTCTATAAAGATAAATATGAAGATAAAGATGAAGATGAAGATGAAACAGTTCTAAATGTTAAGCTACCAATGGATCAATATGGTAAAGGATACTCATTCATGTAAAAAATGGGCTATGATGGTAATGGTCCTATCAGAAAGAGAAAAGGAGTAGTTGAGCCTATTAACCTACCAAGACTTGTTGCAAAAGATAAAACAGGACTAGGCTATGATACTAACTCAAAAGAAATAACATCTAAACAATCACATGATATTGTCCTCACATTGCAAGAAGGTTATGATCTAAGGGAAGCTTGCTTGATGACAATTTTGAATTTTGTGGATAATAACTCTGACACGGATTCTGGAGAATATGAATGGGATGCCATCCACAATGATGAGTTATGGAGGGATAAAAGGATTTATGTGATACACAAGTATACACCTACTTTAATTGAAGGAGAAGGCTTAGGGACCCAACCACAAGAATTTGAACTACAACGCGACTATGATTCTAGTGATACCGAGTCAGATTTAATCTATCAAGACTATTGTGAGGATAATACCATCATTGATCTACCTCATACCTTGGATCCTATAGACTCTTTCATTATGACCATAACCATAGCCAATTCCACGTAGCTTAATGACCTGCTACTACTATTACATCCTGATCTCATCAATTGGGATCTATCTGAACCTCTTGATATACCTATGTTTCCAACTAGCGAATCTATTGTGAACTTCCTTTCCGCAGATGATGTAAATGATTGTTCCACTAGCGATTTTTAGTTTAGGTTCTTTAATCAAGAGAGTTTCAAGTCTCCTAGTTGCAAAAATAAAAAGAAAAAAGAAAGTTCTAATGGTGAAAACCAGAATCTAGCAGCGTTAGATCAAACAAAAGATAAAATAAAGAGCATATCAGATGATGGGATACTTGAAACTCTCCTAAAGCACTATCATGAGTGATCACCCATCTTGATTGAGCCTACAAAAGTAGTTAATCTTGAAACTATAGAAAAACCAAGGATTCTATAGTTAGCTGCATCAATGACAGATAAAGAAGTACCTGAGTTCATGGAATTTCTCAGAGAAAATCAAGTCAACTTTTCTTGGTCTTATGTAGACATGCCAGGTCTTGATCTTGATCCTATAATGGATCACTTATAGGATGCCAGGTCTTGATTCCACCAAAGTGCAAGCAATCATGGAAATTCCCCCACCAAGGAATATCAGTCAGTTGAGGTCACTATAGGGACGACTCCAATATATACAAAGGTTCATTGCACAAATAGTGGATAAATGTCCACCTTTCACACATCTACTACATAAGAACGTTCCTTTCAAATGTGATAATAAGTGTGAAATGGCCTTTCAATAGATCAAGCAGTACCTAATGAACCCACCAGTTCTAGTACCACCAAATCCAGATAAACCACTCATCTTATACATTGCTACAACAAAGACATCTTTGGGGGCATTGTTAGCTTAAGGAGACTCTACAGGAAAGGAATGCACAATCCATTATATTAGCCAAACATTAACATGTAATGAACTCACCTACACTTTCATTGAGAAGGCTTTCCTAGTAGTGGTCTTTGCTTCACAAAAGTTTTGACACTACATGTTAACTCATACAATCAATCTTGTTGCAAAAATTGATCCACTCAAGTATCTATTAAGTAAAGCTACATTGACAGGAAGGTTAGCAAAATGGGTTATGATCTTAAGTGAGTTTGATATCCATTATGTTGATCGTAAATCAATCAAAGGACAAGTTATCACTGATCAACTGGATGAAGCACCCATGCAAGTAGAGCATCCCATGCACATTGAATTTCTAGATGTTGATGTCTTCACTATAGAATCCAAACAACCATGGTCATTATATTTTGATGGTTCATTTACTCAACATGGATTGGGGGTAGGCATACTCTTTTTCACCCCTCAAGGAAATACCATTCCTTGGTCATATAGGCTAATTTTTCCATGCACCAACAACATAGCCGAATATGAAGCTTTAATCACTAGACTCAAAATAGCATTGGAATGGCAGATCACAAAACTATAAGTTTATGGTGACTCAAAGTTAGTCATTAATCAGATCAATGATGATGATTATTAGACCAAAGATGAAAAACTATTGCCATATAAGAAAATGGTTGATGATTTCAAGTACTTCATGGATATCAATTTTGTACAAATTCCAAGGCTTGATAACAAGGTAGCTGATGCCATGGTCACAATCGCTTCATTATTACAACTCCTAGAAAATCAAAATCACTATGAATTTCTAGTGGAACAATCATTTATGCCTACCTATGACACACCTGAAAGCCAAATCATTTTCCACTTAGTAAGATCCAATTCACCTTGGTATGGAAAGATTTATACCTACCTAAAAGATGACATCTTACCACTTGACTTAACCCATAACCAAAAGGGAAACTTTATCCACCAATCTTCTCGCTATACCCTCATCACTGACACTCTCTATCACTGTGGTCTTGATGGTACTTTACTTCGATGTCTTGAACATGACAAATTTGACAAGGCTTTACAAGAAGTTCATGGTAGCATTTGTGGTACTCATTCAAGTGGACTGATCTTATCCAAGAAATTTATTAGAATGGGTTACTATTGGCCTACAATGGAGAGAGAATCATTCATCTTTGTAAAGAAGTGCTCTAAATTCTAGATACATGGAAATCTCATCCATGCACCAACATAATAACTACGACCATTCACACCAGCCCAACCATTCTCTCAATGGGGGTTAGATCTCGTTGGAAAGATTCATCTGTCATCATCAAATGGACACAAGTTCATCATCACAGTGAAAAATTATTTTACCAAGTGGATTGAGGTAGTTCCTCTCACTAAGGTCACTAGCAAGAAAATCTCATCATTCATACTCAACTATCTCATTTGTTGGTATTGCATCCCCAATTCCATTATCACAGATAATGGAAGACCATTCAAGAATTAGGATGTTGATGAAATTTGTGACAAATTTCATATCTAACATAGATATTCAACATCTTATTATCCACAAGTGAATGGCCAAGTAGAGGATTCAAACAAAACCATATTGAAAATCATGAAGAAGATTGTGAATGATGCAGTTAAAGATTGGCATGTTCAACCCAATCCTACATTATGGGCCTACAGAACTAGCATTCAAATGCCAATAAGAGCAACACCATATGATCTTTTCTATGGAGTAGAAGCCATATTACCACTAGAAGTTGAGATTCCATCACTAAGGGTATCATTGAAGGGTCTCATAATGGATGAGGAGTATAGAGTTTCTCGACTGCAAGAGTTGGAACTCCTTGATGAGAAGAGACAATGAGCAACTGACCATTTGAAAGCATATCAACAGATAATGTCTCATAGCTACAATCATAGAGTCAAGCCACGTACTTTTCAGGTTGGTGATCTTGTCCTAAAGGAAAATTCACAGAATCAGTAGGACAAAGAGAAGAAAGGAAAGTTTGAACCAAATTTGTTGGGTCCTTACCTGGTCATAGTAGTATATGGTTCAGGAGCATACAAGCTATCAATGCTAGAAGGGGACCTATTTGATGAACCCATTAATGACATGCACCTGAAAAAATATTATTTTTGAAGCAGTTATTCTCATCCATAAAAGTCCTAAAGAAAAAATACAAAAACAATAGAAAAAGTCCTGAAAAAATACAAAACAGCATAAAAAGTCCTGAAGAAATACAAAAATAGTAGAAAAAGTCCTAAAGAAATACAAAAACAACAAAAAAGTGCAATAATTGAAAAATAATAGTAAAAATCTGGCAAACAGATGCTATTTGTAGCTCTCCATCTATTAGTTCATGTTTTAAACTTAACTTTTTAGCCTTCATTTCATGCATCTTTTTATCATCTTAGAACCGTACTAGCAGCATATTATCATCATTTTTCTGAGAGTGATAAACATCTTACCATGGCTTGATCATTATACATATCCTTTTTAGCAAGTTATGTCGATACTGGGGGAAAACGTCAATAATACTAGGGGCAATCAACTTTTAGAGTTTTCCAAAACAACTAGACAATGATATAGAATCAAATCATGCAAACAAACAATCAAATCCTATGAACAACTATCCAATCATTGATCCATATCACAACAATTTTCAGCAAATTCATATCATGACACATATATGGATGATCTAAAATCTAAATAATGATTGGAATAGCAGTATTATATTTTGAACAATGGTTGTTTGATTTTCAATATCATCTCTCTAGAGCACACTCAATGATGTACTAAACTAGGGTGGTAAGGAAAGAGGATGATTTTTCTTTATCTGTTGTCTTGAGGTTAACTATCGATTTGGTGCAAATATGTTGTGGGGCATGATTTCTATGGTGTATCATTGATGACAGTTCCACATTTGCATCAGAAAATGGTTAGTCTTTGTCTATTTATGCAAGAAATGCTCAGGTCATCTTAGTTCAATTATACCTCAATGCTTGTGTTAGCTTGCTATATCAAAAATTATGAAAGTTGTACTTAGGACATCATTGGTGCTAATTTCCCCTCTGATTCTTGTACATTCTTCCAACATTTTACAAGTCTCTATGATGATTCAAGAAAGATAACAAAAGGCTCAACAAATGATTGGTTTTATTTAGTTGCATTTCATTTAGATCAATGTACATATCTGGATATTGGATTCACATTAGAGTTTTGAAAGGTTGAACAAACATGTCAACGGTTGTCATATCTCTTTGAACTATTTGTAGAGGACATTTGGACTTTTTTTTCATCCTCATTTCATTATCATTTCATCTAGGTCTTGAACATATCATATAGTTTAGCATTTATCATTCATTTTCATATAATTTAGATCCTTTCTCATTTATTTATCCTTCATGATGCATTATCATTTCATTTATCATATTTCATATCATTTCATTGCATATCATTGATCATTCTCATTTTTATCATCTTTTTTTCATTCTCATATCATTTCGATCCTTTATCATTTCATATCATTCATTTATTCATTAGGCATTTTCATATCACTTTCATTATCATCTTATCCATCATTTTCACATCCATGTCATTTTCATTTTACATTCCATTTACCATCTTCATTTCATTTTATCCTATCATTACATTACTACATATCATTTCATTACATTTCATTTCATTGTATCATCTCACTCCATATCATTTCATTTCATCATTACATTTAATATCATTACATTTTATCATATCATTATTTAATCATTTCATATTCACCATATCATTTATCGTCTATCACCCTTATTGTTTATATCATTATCATTTATTATTTAGCATCATTTCATCATATCATATCAATTTCATTTCCTCATTTCATTTCATAATTTATCTTATCATACCATTTCATTTCATTTTATCATCTCTTCATTCCTTTCATATTCATTTCATTACATCTTATCATACATATCATTTATCATTCACATCTAATATCATTTTATTTTTCATTTTTCATACAACATTTGATTCATATCACATATCACTTCATATCATTTCCTAATCATACTACAAATTCATGATGCATTTCATAAACGCAACATCCATCACACCATCATCATTTATGGCATTTGAAAAATCCAAACAGAAGAATTTCATACAAACATTTTATATCATATCCATATCATATATCACATCATTTCAACACATGGAATTTTTATCATCATCATCCACCAGCATGATATCATTAGTACACATCATATTTCATCATCATCATATCATTATCATATCAAATCATTCTGCAAATCATGTTAGTTAGTAAATCATCAAAACTACATATCAAAATCCATATCACCTAATGAGGAAATAAATGCATATCCATATCATATCATCATATCAAATGCAACACATCATAAAAAATCACCGCCACTACATATCATTGCTCATCAAAAATACATACAAATTTCCAAAGTCCAATTAAACTAAAAACAAGTCTAGAAATATGCATGAGATATGATCAAAATCAATATACATGCTCCAAGAATATGATGTGCATCAAATAATCCTGCATCCATCAATCAAGAATGGATGGTAGAGCCCCCTGACAAAGCTGGTCTAGAAGAGGATGGCCTGCCCCCTACATCTAGATCCTATTGTGGCCCTGTGACCCCTCTGCTCTATGTCGTTGTTCGTGATCTACTCCTCGTCCTATTGTGGGATCGTGGGAAAGGCTCTATGTGCTCAGGAGGACACAACTCCTCATATCAGACTTCATAGTACTCAACCTCCCTAGCCATCTCAAATCCCTTTGCAATGGCCTCTCACAATGAAACACTCTCCACATTACCCATGAGCCTTTGAGTAACATCCTCTACCTCTGCTGCCCTTCGTCTGAAGGAGTCCCTCTCTACTATCAATTGGGCCACCTATGGGTCTGGGGAAAGTGGAGGTACCTATGCCTGTGTTTGTGCTAGTTGTGCCTGTAGTTGTCCTACCAAACCTTGAGCCTGAGCCAACTAGCTCTACAATTGCACCTATTGTCCCTATAGTGTTTGTACCTGGGCCTGCAGAGTATCTATCTATCCCTGCTATGATGTAGAGGCAACCTTGATCACTGTCCTCCATCCAATACCCATCCTAGGCCTCCGCATAATCCACACACTACCCAAAAATTTTGGCCTTGGTTTCATTGGCCTCTGCTCCCCACCTTTTCCCTCTTCACCATCATCTCCATCACTACCATCTGAGCTCCCCTCCTCTCCACTCTCCTAATCCTCTCCCCCAACCACTACCTACTCACCACTTGCCACATCCTCCTATCTCCCAACCCCTGGTTGAGGTGCCACCAATACAAGTGTCGGCTCATTGGGACATGTAAACCATGGAAACATATGTGTGTGATAGTACATTGAATACTCCTCTGACATACTAGCATCCACAATATCAGGTCTCAGATCCCATACCTCAGGTTGTAGTGCCATATACTCAGTATATGCGACTTGGTAAGCAATGCAAGGACCCCATCTAGGCTCATCCTTGCACCATCTATAGTGCACAACACCCTATGGCATACCCTGTGTAAACCCAAACTGTCTCTATACTCGTAGGGCCAAAAATATCTCTATGATGAATGGTGTACGACCTATCAAAAGTTGAGGAATACCTACAAATGGCATCTCTAGGTGATCTGTATCCCAAACATCACAATCAATATAAGGTCTCCATATCACCCCATCCATATCATCTAGTGTCCATCTCCAATACTCCACCTTTCCTAGCTTGGGCTGGACAAGTGCAAACGAATAAGCATACGCATATGGCCTACCTAGTGGCCTAGCTCTCATACATAGCAGTTTGTTAACATCAATATGCTCCCATGCCCAAATCTGGAGTAGAGTGACACTGCAAGACAAACTTAATGATCCTTTATATGCAACTTGGTGCAAGTCATGATACAGATGAGCTAGCATGCAACTCCCCTAGGCATATCTCCTTGGCTGACCCAACATCTGCTCAATAATCCTCCCCCATCCAACTAAGAGCCCCTTTGATCAACAATCCAGACAAAGGAATCCTCCAATGAAAACATCTAACACTGCAGGTAAGGCTAGATAACCTCTAAAGTCTACCCACAACACCCAGTACCCTACTATATGTGTATCACCATACACCCTCCTCAATGCATCTATCCCACCCAAATCCTTGTGATCATAGAACACAAGGGAACCTACCACTAAGATCCCCAAAATATTGTACACATCCTTTGGGCTCACTGTCAACTCACCAGTCAGGAAATGAAATGTGTTATGCTTAGAGTGCCATCTCTCTGCTAATGCGGTCAACAATCCCCTATTGACCCGAATAGGAGGCATTGCTAACAAGGATCCCAATCCAAAACTCACTATAAACTGCACATCGACAAGAGTCAAATCCTAAATCCTATCCCAACCTGTGGGGAAACGCTCTCTAATCTAGAGGTTTTTGGAAACCTCCTATTTTTGGACATCACAAGGACAATCAATCAGACTCATATCATCAATTCATATCAAAGCAATCTATCTAGCTCAATCAAATTCATATCAAAGGATCCATATCAATCAAATGACACATATCAGACTCATATCAAAAGGAAATCATATCTGGCCATCAATACAAAATCTATCTATTTGCATATCAAATCAATCTATTCTATTACTATTTGTTCTCTATCACAAGAAGCAAATTTATCAACAAGCACTATCATCATCCTATTTGTACTTCAATCATGAATGCAAATATGTTTTCACTCAAATCAATCTATTTGTTTTCTATTGCCGAAAGCAGTATCAATCATCTACTCTTTGTTTTTCATTCTTTTGGAAACAAAGTTATCAGCTATCTACTCTTTGTTTTCTATTTCGAGAAGCAAAGTTATCAATGTATCAAACATGATGACATCACAATTTTACTATCTATTGAACAAGGAAGCAATAATTCCTCGTCATTTGCATCAAATCAACATTTTGTCTAAATTTCCTAAATGCGCTACTCTATGGACTAAAAGCACTAAAACCCTAAATGCACTATAGTTTCACTCATATGTGCTAAAAATCCATATGCGTGGTTCTATACCCTGAATGTGCTACATCGTTTCCTAAAAGCGCTATTTCCCCAAATGCGCTACTTCATTCCTCAAATGCACTATTTTACCCCCCGGATGTGCTAAAGCCCTATAGGCACTAATCTACAACCTAAATGTGCTAATGTACCCAATTTAACCCTAGTCGCCTATAAGCGCTACTTTATTTATCAAATGTGCTACACTACTAAAATCCTATAAGCGCTATTTTATCACCTATAAGCGCTACAAAAATCTTCAAAATGTGCTAAACTATTTTCTAAAAGTGCTAAAACAGAAAATTTAAACCTAAAACCGCATTCAAATGCATAACAAATTGACTAAAAAAAAAACATTTCAACATAAGAAGGTCTGAATTGACTCACCAATGGTCTGTACATTGTTGGTCGTTAATATTGGTGGGACTGCTCGAATCTATGTCTGTGGTATAGAATCTCCATCACACCACACCACTATTAGAGCAAAAGCCTCCTCAAAATTCAAAAAGTGCAAATGAATTTTCTTTTTTTTACCCTTTTACCTTTTAAAGGTCAAACCAAGTGGGTTTTTGGTGACATTTTTTAATTGGGGCATTTTCTTTTCATAATTTATCGGGAGCTAAATCATTGTGTCCCTTTCATCATCCAAATTTTATCATTAATATTTTCTCATCATTAGTGATTTACCTCCCGAGGGGGCATCATCAATATCAGAAACATATCAAAGTCAGATTAGGGGCATATTAGTTAAATTTTTCAATCAAGGGAAAAATCAAATGCAGCAAATTTTGAAAACGGGAATATTTTCTTTCAAGCAATGTGTTTCACACATCACTTCAAAGAGGGGCAAAATGTATATGCATAAAATTGGTCATGTCTAATTAATTCTAGCATTTAATTAAATATTTATTATTTAATTAATTTCTCTAAAGTCTTCTACATATGATTAAATTTAATTAATTTAATTATATTGTTCATTCACTTTAATTAAATAAATTCATTTTATTTAATTATCACTTTCTTAAGTCCACTTAATTAATTAAATAAATACCATTGTTTATTTAAATTAATTATCACATTTAAGTTTAATTAAATCTTTGATTTAATTTAATTTAATTTCTTTTCTCCTATTTCAAAATTTTCTTCTAATTAATTAAATATCTTTCAAATCTTTTCAAATCTTAATTAATTATTTTATTTAATTAAGAAATCTTCCATGTCACCTATAAATAAATAATTGAATTTATAATTCATTATTTATCTTCTTCAAAATCTTTCCAAAATTTCATAAAAAGATGATTTTTTACAATTCATCTTTATCATCTCATTTTATCTCTTTCACAGAAAAGAAAGAAAATCTTGCTTTCTATTTTCTTTTATTTTCTCTTCAGTCTTATCCATCTTCAACCGTTTGATCTACCAAGAATTGTCATAGCCATTGATCACATCAGCCAATTAGAAGCTTTTGAAAAACTCTATAAAGAGCGCTGTGAATCCAAGCAATGGTTACAACACACAACAAATGAATTAGAGATTATTTACATTCTAGCATTCTAATATCTTAGCATTGTCATTATCAGCTTTAGTATTCATAGCATTATCGTAATCTTTCATTTTAGCAATCATGTTTAGCATTAGAATAATCATGTCTTAGCATAGCATTCTATGCATTCATATTAAATCTTGTTCTCTAGGAAGACTATTTGTTGAGCCTAGCCCAAGATCTGAGAGCCAGCTAGAATCAACAAAACATTGGAGATAGAGGATGATAGGACGACATCGATAACAAAATACATAGTTTGCAATCTTTCTTATTTTATTTTCTGTTTTGACATAATTTCTTATTGGTGTGTTTGATTTATTATTGTTTTTAATCTACATTTGATACACTCTAAAAATTGATCACACAAGATGCCTTACCAAGGAGCATGGACAAGCTTGGGATTTGATTTTACCTTAGGCTAAATTTGCATATAATGACTCCATGAATAGGAGCATTGGTAGAATCCCTTTTGAAGTAGTCTATGGCATTCACCCTAGAGGGGTCTATGGACTAAGATCTATAAGGAGTTGCTAAGAGAAGTGCTCAAGGTGAGGACTTTGCTGGTACAATCAGGGATATTCATCAACTAGTGAAGGATACCCTTCAAAAGAATGTTGAGAAGTATAAGGAAAAGGTAGATTTAAAGAAGAGGAATGTCCAATTCAAGGTTGGAGACTTGGTGATGGCACACTTGAAGAAGGAGAGACTTCCAAAAGGAAAGTATACCAAACTCATGATGAAGAAGATAGGACCTTGCAAGGTGGTCCACAAGTTTGGCCAAAATTCTTATGAAATAGAGCTACCTCCTGGGGTGGCAATCTCTCCTATCTTCAACATTTTTGACTTGTATCCTTTGAAAGCTTCTATGAATGTAGGTGATGGAGCAGGTACAACAATAATGAAGGATGAAGATTGGGTGAAGGAAGTACCCCCGAACCAACCTATGACTCTTGAATGCATCCTAGACACCAAGGAGACAAAGAAGAATAGAAGGAAGGTTTACAAGGAATACTTGGTCAAATGGAAAGGTCTACATGAAGAGGATACAACATGGATGTCAAAAAATAAAATTAAACAACATGGAACTACTATAGAAGACCTGATCTCAAAGAGGACTTGAGATCTTTCTCTTGCTTGGGAGTACAATGCAGGAGCACCCATGGGTCTAAGGGACCTAGAATAATTTGTCATGTTTTGTTTCTTGGTTTATGGATGGAATAAGGTCTTATGGACCATTTCAATGCTTTGTATTAGGTATTCTAGGTTTTTGGTTGAGTATTTGGTCTTGGTGACCAACTTATTTGTACAACAAGGTCTCCATCCTGCTTTGTAAGTCTAGTGCATCTTGGAAAAATAAGGAAAAAGGATTCCTTGTTGTATCTAGACACCTGAGGGGAGTCACCTTACTTTTTGTGACCAACTTCTTTGTACAAACTTTGGCATATTTGAATATTTGGTCTTGGTGACCAACTTCTTTGTACAACAAGGTCTCCATCCTGCTTTGTTGAGGCATATTTGAAGTCATTTTGGTTGAGTGGAAGGGTGCCTTGGTGAATGATGAAAGAGTGGATTGTTTAGTGACTCTAATTAGGTTTCTTGTGCACGGATCAGTCATTTTTGCTAACAAATAAGATGTTTGAAGCTTGAGGATGATAATAAGTATTGAAATGAGTTGGTTTGTTGTTTCCTTGTGGTTTTCAAATGAAACAATTTGATTTTTGATGAAAAGAGAAAGAAATTTTAGTTGATTATTCAATTTGATCTTCTCCTAATTCAATTGGGTTAGATGTTGGTGTAGGAGCACCTAGGTCATCAAATACTTTTCAATTTTGAAAAAGGGATGAGTGTTCAAATTTTTATTGATTCAATCACAAAAGGTCATGGAAAAATGATATAAAGCATGTTCAAGGTCATATGAGGTCTTATTTGAATATATTTAAGGTTATGGGTATGTTCTAGGTGGTCAAAGTAGGAAAATGCAAACAATGCAATAATGTAATATTATTAAAAGTTGTTAAATTGACAAAAATAAGAAAATCAGGCATATTAAGGGTTAAAAGGGTAGTTTCAACGGATGGAAAGAAAGTTATGGAAAAGGAAATATCTTTAAAAGGAATGTAAAGGGGATAAAAAGAAAAAGTTTGTGTTCTTGTAATTAGATTTTGAAATAAAAATTCCATGTTTCTAATTTTATAACATTACTCCATTGTTTTGTTTTCTTGTGTTGGTAATTTAGGAATACCCAAAGTTAAATCATAGTTTGAATACATGTTAAGAGGATTTAGTTTCCAATTTCAAGAGTTGGACTTGGTTAGTTTTAGGAAACAAAAGAATAAGAGGCAGTTTTTAGTGCCTAACAGAGTCCTTTTAGAAGCAAGTTTGAGAGTCCAATAGGGTTTTTCTTCACTACTCCACCAATTTAGGTCAAGTAAATTGGTGTAGTAGGTTAATGTTAGGATTTTTTGCATGTTTTGATGATTTCAAGTGTGGGGAAAAGCAAGAATACCATGGTGGAGTTGTTGCTACACTAGAAAATAGAGGATTTTCCTACACAAAGTGATGCTACTGTCATGGGTCATGAATAAATAAAGCTTGCAGAGGCTTGGAAATGATGTATAAGGTCTTGGAAGACATAAGCAATCATGTTCCATGTGGTGACCAAAGAAATATAGGTTTGCAAGAGTATTTTTCACAAAACCCTCCTTGATTTGTGCTTTTACACCCTATAAACAAGGGTTTATTGGATTAGAACATTTTCATGGTTTTCAATCGCTATAAATGGTGAAATATTGAGTTATAAGATATGCTTGAAGACTGTTTTGAGGTTTTGAGTGATTTGGAATGGTTTTGAAGGGGTCTCCTTTGTAAAATAGGCCTAATCTACTAGCCTTTCTTTAGAGGACAGTCTAAAATCTGATGATTTTCTTTATGTCAAATGCCTAAGAAATTTGATATGTTGTGATGTGCTCAATAGTGTTTCTAAATGTGCATTGATTTTTTTAATAAGCTTTGAGATAGGAATGTAACTACCTAATTCAATGGTTGACAAACCTACTAGAGGAATATGATATTGTCTGATCAAAACAAAGATGTTTTTTTAAACAAAGGAAAGGATGATATTGAGTGCTTGGTTACTATCAAACTAATGATATGATTGATGTTACTAAATTTTGTTAAAGTGTATAAGACAAGTTTGGTGACTTTGATGGTTGGATGGGTGAGTATTATGAAGCCTTTTGAGCAAATTGGTGATTAACTGCAAGATGATAATCAATATTTTTTTGGAGCAGGAGTTTGTAACCTATAAAAAGACTACTACAATCAAAATATGGTGAGTATAGTGCTTGATAGTGGACTAATAATAGTGACCTGCATGGTTTATTTGATTTTTTTCCTTGGTGAATAAATGAAAGAATGAATTGTTCAAGTGTAAATAATTAGGTTTATGTTATTTTTATGGTGGTTGAGAATGATGTGAATCTAATTGATTAAGTCAAAGTTTTATTTAATATGGTTTTTATTTGAATGAGTCAATTGGAATACTGATTAGTGGAATGATGAATGATGGCCTATGGAATGGCTAAGAGAATTTGAGTGGATTTTGGTTGAATGAAAAGTAGATTTCTAATGAAATTATATTTTATCTTCTCCTAATTCTATTTGGGATTGAAATCCCTTGAAGAAATGATGTTGATGGTGTTTTATGGATGCTTTGCATCAGATGTACCCTGATGATTGAGTGTTTTGATACGATGCTCTACATTACTAATTTCCTTGTCTATGCTATTGCTTACTATTATGGTTTCATAGATTTTTTCTAAGCATCCATAGTTTTTTGTGCTGGTGCACCTTTGCAAGCACATGCCTCTATGTGAAGTAATTGCATCATGCTGCTTATGTTGACTTTCTAAACAACTATATTGTATAGTTGAAATTTTGTCATCTATCAACATCCAGTTATTAGTTATGGAATTTGAAGTAATTCTTTGAGTTTGAATGATGTGTAATGCAACGTAACCAACAATATGAATATAAACTACACAAATCTATTAAGTAGAATTCATTATTTAATTTCTCTTTATTCTATTACCTCCATGTACGTTTGAGTGAATCCACTGGCACTAGGAGGTGTTTGCTTGAAACCACCAATATTAGCCTTCTCAACATCCAAAATCACATGTATTAAAATACCATTCGTAAAACAATGCTATTAAAATGTAATAAAATTATAATTATTTACTAGTTGCATACCCCACTGATAGGTGTACTACAAAAATAAGTAGGTGGAGGACCAGTGTATCTAGTCTCAATACTGTGACCGTAAAATTTTATTAAAATAATAAAAATTAATTAGTTAATCTTGAATTTCAAAATTGATATTTAATAAATTAAATTCAATGAACATGCTAACTTTTACCTGACTATCAATGCCATATGCATGATGCAAAATGTCAGTTGTCCTCTCCATCCCCATAACAACATATGTATCTTGTGTAGCAGCATACAGATCTTGCGTAGCAACATACGGATCCTACATTGTAGCCTCCTGAGTGCAAGTGGGGTCATATGAACAATTCGCCTTGCAAGATTGACACACATGGGTTTGAAGGCCACCACCCGAAGACTCCCCTAGATGGCATTGTACAATAGGGCTAGTATGATGGATGACACTTTGGGTCAAAGTGTTGATTTCCTGCAATGTCTCTATGTTGGCACTCTTCTTCGCAACAACAGGCATAACAATATGCTCATGAGGCAGCCTAGCGAGAGGTCATCCCCCTTTATGTATAGGATCTGACTGTGCACTGGGCCTATCTTGAGCCGAACCCCCACCTCTCCCCTAGAACTCCCTCATTTCAAAATAATTTGGGATATGGTTCAATATGAACTCATTGTATAGTTTTCTAAGAAAATATTGGGGGACTTCACAATTGTTGCATAGTGGGTAATCAAAGACCAAGTACCACCTATCATAAAAATGGTTCCTAATCTCTTGGTGGTGGCACCAATGAATAGGAAACCTCTTCGCATTGAGGATAAGATTTTGATTTGTTCTAGGGTTAGTGAATAAAGAGAAAAAATCACCTTTAGTAATTTTTAAATATTTTACTTATTTATATGATAGTTTATCTGCATAATATGCCCTAGCTGTTTGCCTCCTATCTTGCCATCTCGTTATTTGTTGGGTTATTGAATTTACATTTTTTAACATCTCTTTCATTGAATTTTCTAGTGTCATTCTTTCTACAGTTGAAGCATTTGGATCACTCAACCTACTGATAAGATCCTCAATTTGTTTTTTGTTGTTCTCAATTTCACTCCTTATTTTTTGTTGAGTGCTAGGAGGGTGTTGAGTGATTGGTGGGGGAGGTTGATTTTGTTGAGGAGGATTTTCCTATTCTTCTTGTTGAGGATTTTGAGGATTTGTAGGATTATTTGCATCTCCTACAAATTAAAAAAAAAATCAAATCTAACCTAAAAAAAACAAAATCAACTTGAAACTGAGAAATTCAAAACAAATAGAAAGAAATACTTACATCCTACACCACTTCATAATTGTGGTGCCATATTTGCAAAGGAAAATAAACTATTGTTGATGAATTTTTTAGAATTCCTCCTCCTAGAATGAAAGCACGAAAATGAGGGTTTTTGGCCGTGGGCAGAACAAAAAAACAAACAAGAGAAAATGAATAGGTTTCACTTTTTTTTTTGCTTTTAAAATGACATAACGCGAGTGCGTTATAACATGCTCACATTATGTCATTTTCAATATTTTTTTTAAGTTGGCCACAAAAGTGTAACCCAAATTCATGCACCACCCGCCTATAGAACATGGAAAACAACTACAAGTTTCACACCTTATGAACTAGTGTATATAGAAAATTAATAGTTCTGCTAATAGAGTTTTAATACAAGATCTACTTAGGACAATAGTGGAATTAGAAATGGAATTGACACTATGACATAGAAGGAGAGGCTACATAATCTAAATGGGATAGATGAAATTAGAATGGAGGAAATGCGTCACATAGCTTGATAATTCAAAAATAGAGGACTAACTGGAATGATTAGTTTATCAGGACTAAATAATTAAATGTGGATGACTAGGCTTTATTATATGATTCTAAATACAAAGATTATAAGGGGAAGCTAAAATCTAGATGGTTGGTACCCTATGAAATCCAACAAGTATTTACCAATGGAGCAGTCAAATTATAGACCATATATGTAGCTAGATACTCACTATTGGTGAATGGACACACATTGAAGTTGAAAAGGATAATTTTCTTCTTTCTCTAATGCATCAATGTGGTCAAAACAATGGTTCTAATATAGACATACTACCAAAATATAACAACTTAGAAGTAGATACCACTAGTTCTCATAGTGACTTGGTAGATGAGCTACACAACTCACCTCTTGAGGGCACTCAAGTATAATTCCTTATCCTACTTCATGTGCACACACAACACAGGTTCCATAATCAACAATCTTTTTGAAGACCACTTCACTATGTAGTAGGGTCCAATAGCATCATAAATAAAAGCTACCACATTTCATTTTAGGACCTATTGATGAAGTTACCCATAACCACTACCTATCAAAGAATTCAAAATTTTGTGCCAAATTATTTGCAATTCATCCACATTCATTCCACTTTTTTAGCAAATGCAACCTTAAGCCCTTCATATCAATACATGTAGCTTAATCACTCCATTACACATTTCCAATCTCAAATCTCATGCATTCAAACTATTACTTCACATTCCATCAACCATACATGCCACAACCTTTCAATCACATGCGCCAACCTATCACTTATTCCATCACACATTACAATTAGACAAAGTCAAATCAAACTCATGCTATAGACACTCTTCCAACAACTTCACATGCATGGAGTTATGTTCATCTCATTTGATAGGTATGCATTCTAATCTTCCACAATTAACATGGATTCTCAATGCTTTCATTATGTACTTGCATTTAATTTAGCATTCTTTCTATTCATTAATATTCATTAATCATACCATCCACCTAGTCATAGGTATTGAAGTGAGCTCACTTCAAAATTTTAAGTTGAGGGGGAATAGTATATAATCCAAAAAATATTATTTTGTTACCAAAAGCATACAAACCACCCTATAAACCATTTTTTCCTTAATATCTTTATGCACCTACAACCTTTTTGTCGCCAATGAACCCTAAATTTTAAGCCAATTGAAGCCTATTCAAGCTGATTCAAGCTGAAATAGAAGAAGAGACATAGCTCAATTGAAGTTGCAATGGGGAAGTGCATACAAGTGTAGCGGATATAGAGGGTTAGTGGGTTGTTGAAATTGAATTTTGAGCTGAATTTCTAGAGTTTTGAGAAGAGTAAAGATTTTTCACCATGGGAGATGACATTTTCAAAAGGGAACCATCAACACACAAGAAAATATTGGAGAATAGGTTAGTTTTTTCCATTTTCACGACACCAAGATGGTTAGACTACTTTTTGAAGTTGATAGTGTTTAATGAAAACTTGAAAATGTGGTTTGCAATGAAATTATAACATGATGAAGCCACTGCCAAAGGATTGAGAGTGGATACTTCAGAGGCTGCAGTTACAGAAGTGTCTAGTCTTTGACGGAATAAGGCTGAATTCCCTATTAGAGAAAATGCAGTGGCTGCTAAGGATGAGTTTAGAGAGGTAGGAGAAAACCTTGATTCATCATCACAGGGTACCAAGATATTTTCACTTCCATATGCATGGGCCTCTTGTGTTTCTTATATTATTAAGTATATCACTTATGATGGTAGACAATCCCTTCTATATACTATGCATTTTAATCTACTAATTTATCTCCATCACAATAGATTGGTTAATGTACCTAATTTACTTTACAATTTGTTAAAAATAATGGGGTCTAAGTCCTAAAGGAAGATAAATGATTCAAATTTGTGATATTACTATTTGGTAACCCTATTAGTGAAAAGGACCCTTAGGTTTCAATATCCACAAGTGTTCTAGGAGAGCTTTTCAAATTTTCAAGACATTAACAATATTCTTGAGGAACCAACAAATCCAAGAAACCTAGAGTCACCTAATGTATCTTTAAGGGAAATCCCCTATGTTTCACCTACCTACATCAGAGGTGAACTAGAGGAGAAAAGTTTGCAAGGATCACCACATGCAACATCTAGTCACCCTGCAGTGAAAGAGACCCCAACTTCTTCTAGAATGCCAAAGACCAGGAAAAGAGAGGTAGTTCTTCTTCTACACCTTCAAAGGTGTAGAAAAATAAGGTTACCTAGAAAAATAAATCTACCCCACCAATGCATTTAGGTCACTTGAGAAGGAAAGGTGCTATGAGGGGTAGTATTGAGAAATTAGAAGAAGAAAAGAGGATGTTGTGATAGTAGGTACTAACTCGGAGCTAAAAAGATAATGTGTCTAAAAATATGCATGTTCCTAAAGAAAGGAAATAGTATTATATGTAATACCCATGACTCAAATTCAGAGGACAATTTTTTTTCCATCAAAACCAAGAAGAGAACCCCAATTAGCCTTGATACTGAGGGTTTCGAATACATAGGGATTGGTGTTGGGTAGTTTTTGAAAGATGAGAAATTTCTTTTAGAAGAAAGGAATGTCAAGAAATAATTACAAGAAGCATTAGAGATGATCAAATAATTGGAAGAACTAGAAAAAACCTATCATAAAATGCACAAAGAAACCCTCACAAAAGACCCCCTACCACAAAAATCCCAACTATCATACAACTATATCCCTAGGATATCAATTATGGAAAGTTACTCAAGAGTTTTCTAAGAAGAAAGAGAATTGGAAGAAAGGAAAAGAAGTAATGATCTCAGAGCATACTAGGATATTGGAGAGAAAAAGTATTGAATTTGAAAAGGTTAATTGACAAGGTGGAAGTAGCAGATAAAATCATCTAGATTGTTAAATGCAAACCTCTAGCTAGAACATATGCTTTATTTATGCAATTTTTTTTTTTTGAGTTTTCAATTCAATAGGTTGATTAGTGACCATCCAATTGCTATTAGTAGAAATTTTTATTTTCTAAATGTATTTACTAATGCCACACTAGAAGAATAGGATCAATTATACAAATATTATTTTCATAATTATGTAGTGCCAAAAGACACATAATGGAATCCCTTAATGTTTGTGGGAGATTTACAATTAAGGGAATTGGCATCAAATTTTAGGATGAAAAGTTCGGGGGTGAACACATGGAGTAATATATGGAGAGATAAAAATTAGTTGCTTCTAATTAGGATGGAATCTAAAAACCCTGATATGATCATAAAAGAATGGTTACAACTCTTGGACAAAAAAAGTATAAGTAGAAAGATCATGAAATCTAGAATACAACATTATAGAAGGATGCAAATATTAATAGTTGGAATCATTCATCATTGCTACAATTTTGTGCAATAAAGATGGGATAACTTAACCCATGAGCTACAAAGAAAAGAGCCCCACTCAGTTTATAATTTTATGTCTATTCTTGAAAGAAAAAGAAGGTATATGGATATTGCATGGGATAAATGACTTGAATGGGTACCACTTACATTCTAGGTACCAATGCTCCTATTCCTAGTACCACACTAGATAGGGGATAAAAAATGAGGAATGTGAGAGAGCTTAAATTATTAGAAAGAATAGGCTTGCATGTTATAGATGATTTTATTTGAAATAGGTCAAAGGAATGAATACTGTCATAGACTTTAGGGAAATCACTTTACACTACAACCTCTAGCCCTAGTTAATTCTCTTGAGGACAAGAAAATGGGTAGTTGGGGGGATTTATGAGTCCAATCATTATATAGTTTTCTTATATTTTTATGCAATTTCATAGAAATTCCCAAACACTTATCTTATACATATTCCTACAATATGTTATCTTTTGTTCTTATTATGCAACCTTGAACTTGATTTAAAGTATATGGAAATATGGTTATGATGTGATGGTTATTGCATAATTTTTTTGTGGATATGTATGAATTGTAATGGATATCTGTGCTTAGCTATGGTTGTTAGTATTGTGTGCATGTTTTGTGAACTAACACTTTGTAGCCTAGAGGAGGTAGACTATAGCCTACAACAACTACAAAGTGCAGCCCACAGCCAAAGGAGTTTTTAGAAAACAAAGTAGGGGAGGTTCTAGACTAAATTAAGTGCAACAAATACAACATTAAGGCAATTGATGAAGATGATTGTGGGTATGTGCAGGATCATGGAAAAAATAGGCCCTTAAGTGGAAAAAAATTCAGAAAAATCAGAGTTAGAAAACTTGACGAAAAAAATGAATAATTTATCTATATTATTTCAAAAATATGTAAGAATAGGATCTATAGAAAATTGAATGTAGTTTCTAAACTACTAGACATTTTTAAAATCTATTTGGTGAAAATTTAAATTTCAATCTGTTGCACTTAAATTTTGGGGAAGAAATAAGAAGTATGGAATTATGCAATAAATACCTAACCACAATAAAATGAGAATTTTTTTTATAGGATTTTTAGATATAAGTAGAGGGAATCATGTCCCAATGTGATGCATATTTTTGTAAAATTTTTTCCAAGTAAATAAATAATCATGATTTTTTTTATTACAGCTTTTAAAAATATAAAAAAATTATGTTTGAATACATAACTTGGTCAAAACTTCATGAAAATTCAATTTTTCTTTTTTAATCTATATAGTATGTGAAGCATAGAGATGTGACATGTTTGAATTTTAAAAATGTGATACAGTTTGAAAGCTATAAGATGTTTTCAAATAAAGCCTATCAATGAGGAGTTTAGTCATGAATTCAAGTAGAAAATGAATAATAATTACTTATTAAATTCAAAGTAAAACATAATTTATATTGGTGGAAAGTTGAGAATCTCCTTTAAAAACCCTTTTCGTTTCATCAATTTTGGGTAAAAAAGAAAGTCGTCAACCACATACCCATCATATTGGCACTTTTTGGCCCATCATGATCCCTTTTTTATCATTATAACATTTAATAAAGATGTTGAAGGAGAAGAACCCTATTACAGATAGGAGTCTAATGTGACTAATTCAAATAGTCCATGTTCCAGTTCTATCATAGTAAAGTTTTAGTTCTACTTGGACTTTTCTTTCTTTTTTAGTTATACTTTATCACACTTTAATATATAGGGAGTGGTGATTTATGATTTTAGTTTAGAGTCCTTGTTTTAATAAACTTGCTTCATGCCTATATGTATGGCTTGGTGGTTTAGGTATTAGGAGTTTGCTAATTTATTCAAGAGAATATATAGTTTTATTCTAGATACTTTTTAGTTGGTTGTTCTCACATAGAAAATGTTTTTTTGTTCAATCATGATTTCATGAATAAGATATCTCAACAGAATCTTATGTGATATTTTAGAGTTGTGCAATGAATTTTTTTGAATTATTATAATTGCATTAACCTAAGAAGCTATATTTGAGTTACTCAAGGTAATTTTCCCTCCCTTCATTTTATTTATAGTTACTTCTATTGTAGTGTATTTATTTCATAAATGCATGTTAATTAGATTTATTATATTATTCATGAAAAATTATTGTTTTAAATTTATGCTTTCGCTTTCTTAATTTTTTTGTACTCTAGAATGTAGGTTTAGTTATTAGTATCAATTAAATTCTAGCATTCATTTCTTGGAAATAATTAGTTATAGTCTTATACTGTAGGTACCCACAACAATAGTGCCAACATTACTTCCTTTATTGTTATGTAGTTTTATGATTTCTCAACAAATGTAACACCTGTACTAGGATGATTTAGGTATTCTCAAGTCTTTCAAATCACATGTAGTGCCAATACCATCACAAGCTTACTAGCCCTGGTTGATAATTCAATGAAGGTCTTTCCAAAGGTTCAAGTGGACTTTTTAGTTAGGTTTTCCTATGAATTGTGTGATTGTCACCAAATTTACTAGAATTTATTAGGGAATCTACAATAACAATATGCTATTGTGTTTTTAGGCACCAACCTACTAGAGACACCAATACCAAAATAAAATAGTATAATAGGTAGAACGCCACTCCTATCAGAATACAAATATAAAGCTTATAG